>BSXT01005043.1:0-16367 GCA_030267785.1 Phytophthora fragariaefolia
GGGGGGGGGGGGGGGGGGGGGAATTGGTGCTGACTGGGGGCTTGTGCGACTGCCGGCAGGCGGAGATCGCGAGTCGGAAGGCGTTCGTGGCGACCACGAGGAAGGTGCGAGGTGTGCGGTGATGCTGGCAGGAAAGGGGCGGAGACTTATCAGGTGCGGTGCCGTGGTGCAGGAGCTGCAAGCCGTGTCGGCCGAGATCTCGACGGATGCTGTCAAGGCACGCATCCGCAAGGAAGAACGCAAGGTGCGCGGCGGAGAGGAATGGGGGAGGTGGAGTGGAGTGGAGCTGACGTTTGGCGTTCTCTTGTCGGGGACGGTGTTTTGCAGCTCATGCAGCCAGCGAAGTCGTCGACGTCGTTCCGAGGGAGTAGTGGACATGACAGGAACGAGCGGTTTCTGCAGGATGAAACGCAGCGGCAGCAGGTATTGAAGACGGCGCAGTGGGGGAAGAGCAGGCGCTTCTTTTGAGCTAACGGAGTGTACTGGATGGCGAACTTGACTAGCAAATTATGCATGAGCAAGATAAAAGTTTGGCTGGGCTGGAGAGCGACATCACGCGGTTGCATGGAGTCACAGTGGAGATCTCAAACGAAGTCAACAAGCAAAACAAGTGCGTACCCGTCGGGCTGGACTGCTTTGCAAATTTTCTCGGAAGCTAACCACTTGCCTGTTGCGTTCAGAATGCTTGATGACTTAACAGACGATGTGGACGAAGCGCAGGAACGGATGAACTTTGTCATGGGTCGATTAAGCAAAATGCTGAAGACAAAAGGTGTGTCCACGCATTAGGTTTCGCTGATTTGTGTCTCCAATCCCTTCTGACTTGAATATGATTTCGCTTCCGCTGTAGACAAGTGCCAGCTCGGACTCATTCTCTTCCTCGTGGCAGTGCTTGTCGTCATGATCTTCCTGGTCGTGTACACATAACGCAGCAACTGATGTCTCCGTCTCAGAACCGAGTTTGAGCCAATACGAAGCGCGTGATATTATCAAGATGGACCCCACCATCCGCGCATCTCACTAGATCAGGTGGCACGCAGTCCGTGCCATCCCTTTAATCTCATGTACTGTAGAACTCCAAGACGTCTGGAGGTAACTCGCGCGCCAAAGCGGCTTTCGCGGGGTCGTTGGTTGCTATGTTTATCAGTTTATGTCTATGGAAGCAAGCGAGTGCCCGGCTGAGACGGTCGTGCGGCCTCGGCTCGTCGAACGGCGCTGCCGCTCCGTAGTCTAATAACTGCAGGCGTCTTCCTGCTTGGGGCGCACGCAGCTGGTGGCGCCGGTGCTTCTATTCCTATTGGCCTTGCCGACCTCCTGCACCGTGACGCCGGCGGCGAACAGCGGTCTCTGCTGCTGCTGGCACACATCGAAGTGGCGCTGCGGCTGCGCGGCCACGAGCGACGCGAGCGCGGCCGCGGCCGCATGCGACGAGGCCGCGACCAGCGCCGCTGCGGCTCGCGGCGAGGCCGCGGCGCCCGCCGAGAGCTGCTGCTGCAGCCGCTGCTCCTTCTTCTTGCGGTCCAGCTTGCGCTGGTTGGCGTTGGCGCGCAGGCGGTGGTAGTTGCACAGGTTGTGGTAGTCTCCGCACGACTTGAGCGCGCGCGCGTTGTGGCACTTGCCCGTGCGGTACTTGCACTTGAGCTCGGGCGGCACGGGCTCCTGCGGCGCGTCGGGAGGGGTCTCCGCCGCCGGCTGCGGCCGGAACACGGCGCGGAAGCTCGGGAGCTTGGCGTCGTCGGCTGCCGCGGCCGCCGCCTCCTCCGGCGGGTGCTGCAGCTTGCGCTTCTTGAGCGTCACGAGCAGCGACTTCATCGAGATGTTGCCGTCCAGCAGCTCGTCCGCGGGCTGTTGCTGCTGCTGCTGCTGTTGCTGCTGCGCGGAGAAGGGCGTGGGGTTGCTGAGGTTCACGAGGGCGATGGCCTCCTGCTCCAGCGCGCGCGCCGCCTCCTCGTCCACCATGTCACGCGGCACTCGGTCGGCTACTGGCGGGAGGGCGCGAGGCTCCGCTCGTCGCCGCGTCGGTCGTCCGCTCGTTGCGATCTGAGTCTGGTTTGCGAGTGGTTGGTGTTGGCAGGCTGAAGCGCGGGCCCGGCTCTGCGCCCCTATACAACCCGCCAGAGTGGCCAACGGACGAGGCGCGGCACCGGCACGGCACGACCAGCGATAACGAACGGCCGGGGGGGGCGGTGAGCGCGATCGATCTCAGGCTCGCGGGGGTTTCAAACGGTTCCGGCTCGACTAAGAGAGGCCACGTCGCCTTCGCTGGACGGGCCGTTTCGCAGCTGCTGCACGGCGTCAGACTGAAGCGGAAGTTGAAGCTGCCGCGGCGGAGAAGATACTGGACGCCCGTTGCTGCTGCGCTGTTGCCAACGGCGTTGGGGGTCCAGAACTCTTAGTAGAAGGAATGTGGGATAGCAATACAAAGGATGACGAAAGTGACACGCAAAGGATCGCCAAAGATCGCTTCAGGTTACGATTGGCTCCGTCTCCCCATACTTGCCAGTCCTATCTCCTCGGTACATGTAAGTAGCAAACACGCATCAAACCATTCTCGTCGCCTACGCTTCGTACGACTTAGTCCACCTCTTCGATCTTCGGGCCGTCGTCGCTGTCTGCACCTCTCGCACCACGGGGGTCAGCACCGGCGTTGTCCATGCCGCCCATTCCAGCTGAAGCCCTAGCGTCGGCAGCGTAGATCTTCTGCATGATCGGGCTCGCCACGCTCTCCAGCTCCTGCTGCTTCGCATCGAACTCTTCCTTCTCCGCAGACTGGTTGGCGTCCAACCAGTGCAGAGTATCCGCCACCTTGCCCTCGATGACCTTCTTGTCTTCCGCACCGAGCTTGGCCGCCAGCTTCTCCTCGCGCGTCGAGCTCCGTAGTGAAAACGCATAGTTTTCCAAAGCGTTCTTGGACTCGATGCGGAGCTTGTTGCGCTCGTCTTGATCCTTGTACTTTTCCGCGTCGGAGACCATGCGATCAATATCCGCCTGCGAGAGTCGACCTTTGTCGTTCGTGATCGTGATCTTGTTTTCCTTACCAGTCGACTTCTCCACGGCCGACACGTTCAGGATACCATTGACATCGACATCAAACGTCACGTCAATCTGGGGAACACCGCGAGGCATGGGCGGGATGCCGTCCAGGCTGAACTTGCCTAGAAGATGGTTATCTTGGGTCATCGTACGTTCGCCCTCAAATACCTGAATCAGCACACCAGCCTGGTTGTCAGCGTACGTCGAGAACGATTGCGTTTTCTTGGCAGGAATGGTAGTGTTGCGTGGGATAAGCTTTGTCATGACCCCACCAGCGGTCTCCAAGCCAAGCGACAACGGGGCCACGTCCAGCAGTAGCAGATCTTGCAACTTGGCCGACGACTCGTTGCCACTCAAGATGGCAGCTTGCACGGTGGCACCGTACGCAACTGCTTCATCAGGGTTGATCGACTTGAATAGCTCCTTGCCATTGAAGAAGTCCATCAACAACTGCTGGACCTTCGGGATTCGAGTCGATCCGCCAACCAGGACTACCTCATTCACGTGATTCTTCGACAGCTTCGAGTCACGCAGAACCTGAGCCACGGGATCCATCGTCTTGCGGAAAAAATCACTGCATAAATCCTCGAACCGAGCACGAGTAATAGTCGAATTGAAATCGATACCGTCCAACAACGAGTCGATCTCTAGATATGCTTGCGCGGAAGTCGACAAAGTGCGCTTCGCCCGCTCGCAAGCCGTACGGAGACGACGCATTGCTCGCGAGTTCACTGTCATATCCTTGCGGTACTTGCGCTTAAACTCAGCCACAAAATACTCGACAAGCCGGTTATCAAAATCTTCGCCGCCAAGATGCGTATCGCCTGCCGTCGCCTTCACCTCGAAGATGCCTTCTTCAATTGTTAGGAGTGACACATCAAAGGTTCCGCCTCCCAAGTCGAAGATCAGCACGTTGTGCTCACCGCCCTTCTTGTCCAGCCCGTACGCGATCGCAGCAGCCGTCGGCTCATTGATGATACGAAGCACGTTGAGACCAGCGATAACACCGGCATCCTTCGTCGCTTGGCGCTGAGAGTCGTTGAAATATGCGGGCACTGTCACCACGGCGTTCTTCACTTGTTTACCAATAAAGGCCTCAGCAATTTCTCGCATCTTGATCAACACCATGGACGAGATCTCCTCGGGTTGGAACGTCTTGGACTCGCCCTTGAACTGCACGACGACTTGCGGCTTGTTATCCGGGCCGCGGGACACTTTGAACGGCCAGTGCTTGATGTCCGACTGCACTTCCGGGTCGGAGAACTTGCGGCCGATGAGGCGCTTGACATCAAACACCGTGTTGTGGGCGTTCATGGCCACTTGGTTCTTGGCGGCATCGCCAATAAGGCGTTCCGAGTCCGTGAACGCCACGTACGACGGGGTGGTGCGATTGCCCTGGTCATTAGCGATGATCTCCACGCGGTCGTTCTGCCACACGCCGACGCACGAGTAGGTGGTGCCTAGATCAATGCCAACGCTCTGCCCGGCCACCGTAGGTCCGGACATCGTCACTCGCCGATTCTCGCCTTGCACTGCTCGCGTCGAATTCAAAAGTGACAGCTGAAGCAGCTTGTCAATCCATGACCACGCAGCTTCGAGAACCCGGTGCGATCTCGTCCCAGACGTCCGTCGTGAGCCATTCAACTGCCGGATCACCATTCAACTGCCGGATCACCATTCAAGGAAGACGCAACGCGTGACTCGCCACTTGGCAGTTGGGCTCCGCAGCAAACTCGCGACGCGTCCCAGCGCACAGAATCCTTCAAGTCCCGCAGCTTTCTCACGCTTCAACGATGGCAAAGCTTCGCCGTGCGTCATACGCCGCCACTAGTGCGGAGCTGCCGGTGCTCAAGACGTTGGGGCTCGAGGAGGCCGACCCCGAGGACGTTTTCGAGCTGCAACGCAAAGAAGGCGCCGGTGCGTTCGGCCGCGTGTTCCGAGCTTGCTACAAGAACGACCGCTCTTGCCTCGCGGCGTTGAAGGTCATCCCCGTGGCGCTCGAGGCGGGCGAGCGAGGCGAAGACATTGAAAGCGTGCGGCGCGAGATTCAATTCCTGCGCGAGTGCGACCACCCGAACGTCGTGGCATTCCACGGCGCCTACTACAAGGACGGAGCCTTGTGGGTGGCGATGGAGCACTGCGCCGGCGGATCGGTCGGAGACGTTCGTCGCGTTCGCTCCTTGAGTGAGCGCGAGATTTCGGTCATCATGCGGGGGGCTCTCAATGGACTGGCCTACTTGCACTCGCGCCGCAAGATCCACCGGGACGTCAAAGGCGGCAACATCCTGCTCACGGACTCCGGGCAGGTCAAAATCGCCGACTTCGGCGTGTCGGCTCAATTGAGAGACACCATGTCTCGTCGAGGATCGTTCGTTGGCACCCCGTACTGGATGAGCCCTGAGCTCATTCAGGACTGTGACTACGACTTCAAAGCTGACATTTGGTCACTGGGGATAACCGCGATCGAGCTGGCCGACCAGAAGCCCCCGCTCTTCGATGAACATCCGATGCGAGTGCTCATTCAGATCCCGCGAAACCCGCCTCCGCAAGTAGCGCACCCGGACAAGTGGTCGCCCGCGTTTTTGGACTTCTTGCGCTTTTGTCTACGCAAGGACCCAGCGGAGCGCCCCACGGCACTCGAATGCATGCAGCACGAGTTCATTCGACGTGAAGCGCACATCGAACATGTTTTCGCAAGTGGCGAGAAGGAGCCAAGTATGGCAGAAAGTGGACTCTCAGCTCAGCATTCCGATCCGATAAAGACCGCAGACAACTCTGTTGCGGCGGTAGCTGCTCCGCCAGCGCCAGCCCCGACAGTCGAGCAGGAACTTGAAGAAGAAATTGCCGAAGAGATTCGTGGGAGTGATAGTAGTGCTTTGAGCGAGGCATCAGGTTCCCCACGGAGTAAAGCTGAAGATGATGGAGAAGCTTCGACTGGACTACTGGGTGAAACTTTTGAATTTCGCGAGTCTGTAGCACAATCAACAGTGCCTACTTCATTAGCTGCGAACGCCAGTGCCGACACTTCGAGCTCACAAATGAACTCCACTGCGAGTACTGATGCTGTGTTAAACTTGTCGGCTGGTCCTATCGTGCCGGACGACATTGCACAAGTCATGCCCCAGCGGCAACAGCAGAACACGACGAGCACATTTAGCTTTCATTCACCTCCGACTGAATTCAAACTATTACCCTCGTCAGCAAAGTCTCCAGTCATTCGAGGAAACGCGAATCGTGACTCACCCATTTTCACTAAGGCACCCGATACATCAAGGATCCCCAGCGGTCCACCTTTAAGCCATTTGTCATCTGTGTCCGACATAAAAACAAAAAATATCCCGAAACCCTCGGTAGTGCTTCGCCCGAAAGAATCGCTGTCTCCACCTCCGTCGCCTTCGATGTCGTCGTCGTGGTTATCGGCATCATCGCGTCAGGACGATCCTCTCGCAAGTATCGATTCTCTAACAAGTGCTCGTGTGAACCAACTTCTCTCATCGATTTCGTCGAAATCTTCGCGGAATCTTGTGGCTACACTGAACGGGAACAATGATCAATGCATTGCAGATGATGCTTTGAGTCGTAGTGCTGCGCGACAAAGTTTCAACTGGAGATCTGTAGAAGCCGCCCTTCCATCATCTAATCCAGCCACGAGCCCTTCGTTCCTCGACAAAGTTAGTTCTACAGCATCTAATGGTAAAATCTTCGTTGGTGACCCCTTTCGAGCTTCACACAACGTGTGTGTCAAATACAACTCTGTTCAAGCTCAATACCACGGGGTACCAGTGTCAGCTGAATGGGCCGCGCTACATCAACAGTTTGGAATCGCATTGTCTCACGTGCGGTGCCGATCGTCAAAAGGACAAAATGAGCAAGTCGAGGACAAAGTCCCTGCGCTATTGCGCATGTTACGACGAGAGCTTGTTCGCCATGGTGGACTGCGGTGCAAATACATTTACCGAGTTTCGCCAGTTCAGGAAGAGGTTCAACGCTCGAAACCCGCCATAAACAGTGGCTCCTTTGATCCGTCTCAGGTTTCCGACCCGCACATTTACGCTAGTCTTTTGAAACTCTGGCTGCGCGAGCTACCAAATCTTTTGCTAGATGAATTGGATGTACAGGATCTCTTACTCATCACAAAGTTGGTAAATACAGGGAGCCATTCACGACTTGAGGCGGACGCCGAAGGACAACAACTTGTAACATCAGATAATTATGATCTGGTGGATGCCCATATTGCAAAGATATTACAAAAGCTAGGACCTCGAGAAAATGCTGTCTTCCTTTGGCTTCTAGACCACATGCTAGAAGTGAACACGCATCGATCGTCTAACCAAATGACGACGCAAGCTCTTGCAACCGTGATGGCACCAAATCTCTTTTCGTGCACGGGTGTAGCTCGAGCGTCACAAGAACAAGCAGGTAATCTCGTGCGCCAAGTCGTAACATTTGTTCGTGTAATGCTATCGTGGCGATGCGCAAGTCTGGGTAATTCACCGACTGCATCCACATTTCTGCTCGAGCAAGAGGAGAAAGCTATAGCAGCAGTATTTTCTGTAAGAACCGAAGAACCTGTTGACAAGCACAAAGTATCTACGCTGCAAGAGAGAGTGCGTCAGTCGGTAACTAGAATCACCAAGAGTGCAGGTGGTCCAGAGCACGAGAATGATTCCCAGGAAAATGTATCCTTGGAAGTAGTATTCCGCAGTTGCGTCGACAGGCTCTGGTCAGATTTGGAGAATAGTGAGGTTACAACCGTTGAGACGCAACGACAAGAGAATGCGCTACGTCATGTATTTAACGAATTTCAGCTGTCCATGCTGCAGCTGATTGCGCGTCATTCCAAAAGAACCGCGGAGTGTACTTGGGCTAAAGATCTCCTCGATAAAATCAAAGACGGCCAGCAACTAGTGGTGGCGATGCCACTTTCTTTGTGGAAAATGGGAGACTGGGTGAGGGCCGCTCTAAATTTTGAAGACTTTTGCAGACTTCTTGATCGTGAACAAACTGTGCAAGATAAATTGGATCGAATACGGGCTCGGTTTGGTGAGGCTGATGTTACCCGAGGTAACATGAACCAAATTCAAGGTAGCGAGGGGGCAATAGTCTACGGTTCGACCCGACCCGTGTTCCAACAACTTACTCGTATTCACCAACGGCACATTGACGCAGAATGGACAATTACGCAGGATAAATCGTCTTCCGCTAGCTCTAACCAATGTGAGGATAGCTGTGCTAGTGTGACAACGGCGATTATGCTCAATGGTGTCATACGACTAGCGAATTCCACTCTACGAACTGGTGACGATTTAGCAGCATTTACCCGACAGCATCGCAACGTATCAAAAGTTGGGGAGCGGCAGCCTGCAATTGGGAATCTGCTAGCGCTGTTTGGTGATTGTGATCAAAAAGAACTACATAAAGAAGTGCTAAGTCTCTGCTGGCTCCAACAACTAAGGGACTCGAAACCTTAATTCGTTGTGCGTTAGCAGAGCAGCAAATGCGATGTCAACCACAGCACTCTTGCTTTTTATGGCTTTCTCTCGGTTTAGGTGTTGAGTTGAACAAGACAGCATTTAGCCTGTCTTGGACTACGGATAACGTACTAAGCAATAGAGTTTGCATCCTTCTCATTCACTTTGCAACAGAAAATTTGCTTATCTGTAGATAGTAGATGCCTTTTCCTTGAATGCGATTACTTGCAACTGGGTGTTCAAGCAAATTGGCGTCCTTAAGCTTATTTTCGACTCTTGGCACCAAAAAGGCTTTTCCTAGGCGCATGAACGAATTTAGCACCCCAAGCCTTAGATGAATTTTTCCCATCCTTCATTTTTGCTAGCACTGCTGACACGGTTTCAGAAGATAAGTGGGAATACTTGCCTCGAGTTTCTCTGAAAACACAAACAAATCACAGGTTAGGATGAAATACGATCCCAGCTGCAATTCATATCCGTACCGTTGCTGGGGGTCAAGGAAAGCTTCAACTGCCCCCGAAACAAAGAGATCAACGAGGTGCGATATTGGGACAAAGCAATCCTTGAGTTGTGCAATTGGAACCGATTCGATGAAATCGAGCAACACATCAAGGTTGCGCTTAAAGTTGGCGATACCCTCCATATTGAGTTTCTTCACCGTGGGGCCACTCAATATTTGCTCCAGAGACTTGGCGAGATAGCTGCAGGACGCAAAATGAACTGCTTCTTGGACGGCAGGAGGTAGCTGTTCCAACTGTGCGAATGTGACTTTAAGATAGTTGATGAGGTCCCACATGGAAGGATCCGGCTGAGTCAAAACGGCGCTTGGAGTCCAATTGAGGTAATAGAAACTGGAAAGGAGCTCATCAATCTTTTTCAGCTGAATAGGACAACAACGAAGAGCTCGGTTTAATACCATGTTGCATAATCAAGGTGAACAAAAAAGGAGAAATCGCCTTACCATTAGTTCACAAACCATGTCTTGAGCTCTTGTTGTTGTACTGTCAAACTTCTTTTTTGCAGCCGCTTTGCTTAGTAGCAGGCGACTGGAGCAAGGCTTGACTAACTGCGTGTTGGCTCCCCGAAGCGTGTTGCTAACACTGTATCCATATGTCCGCGCTTCCCATGCATCAGTTTGAACCTTGACAAGCTCCTCAAAGCGATCGCATGCGCACGCCAGAAATGACGCGTTCGTTCCCATCATAACGGCCTCCAAAACGAAAATCACAACCCACGTCAATTAGTTGCTGCTTGGCATAGAAGTATTCCGCCGCACAAGTCATTACCGTGGACACTTGAAGATCTGTATGCTGATCAATAACTTCGTTTAAGGTGTCGTTCAGAAACCCAAGTGCCTCGATGGTGTCATTTCGCACCCACTCGCCCCAGTCATCAATATTCAAATATCTAGTTGCAGTACACATTTATAATCGATTTCCCATACAATAAAATATGCTTCATACCTTTCATAGTCGAACATCATTTGGACCAACGCATCGATACACGCACAACTTCTCATAACAACCTGAACGTTTGGCCATGCAAAAAGAAACTAAATAGCTGTGGGCTTAGTTAAGAATTTCCGCGTACGTGCAGACGTACATCAGTAAACGGTAATACCACCGGATTTGCTGACATGTCCACATTCTTAAGCAACCGGCCTTCTTCTTTTTCTAGGCCACAGCATTGAAGTGTCTACAATACCGATAAGGGAAAGCTTGCTATCTGAAACTGAAAAAAATGCTAATAAGAATGACCAGAGCTCGTACCTTTCGTAGGTTTTCTGCAGATACTTGGACTCGCTCGAATGTATCACTCGACATAAACTCACGAAGCTGCCTAGTCAAGTAAATTCAAATAAGTTGTTTGTGAAGGTCAGCACGACATATTCCTTTCGAAATTTTAATTTTGTTCTAGACGTACTTCTTGGTGTCCGCCATGATTGTGCTCCGAAAATGCGAACCAAGTCGACGGAATGTATCGAACATAAGTGTAGAATTGTACTCGTGAACTTCATCACTCAATGTTCGTGCGCATACAATCGCTTTGAGCTTGATATCGAGAATAGTAGCCGGTTGGTTGATACTCAACATAGAAGTTGACACAATGCCACACAAGCTCTGCACGACAAGGTGGAATATCCCATTAATTTCCTTCTTCGACAGTAAGGCTGCATCGGAGTAGCGCCACAGCAAGTGTTCAAGGCAAAATGCCCCAGTAAACTTCTTGAAAAGCTCTTCGTGCTGTGCAACAAACTTGTCCGGCGTAATCGTAGTCACTGCGCCCCTCAAAAATGATGTCAGCTGAAGTTGCGGCTACATAGGGACACCCACGCGAACTGATTAGTCAAATCAACAAGCAAAAATCTTGCAGTCAGCGTAAGTATAGTTTATACCAAGCGATTCGCGTTGTAGAACGCGGCGAGCTCAGGGACTTGGCTCATCACGCGAAAAACATGCAAGATTCTTAGCATTGGGGACAACTGATCTAGCGCTTGCTTCATGTAGTTGGCATGAATATTGCTTCGATCGCGTAGTGTATCCGCATCCGAGTTGAATACCCTGATCGACGGTAGCTTAAAACCATCATCGCCTACTAGAGATCTCCCAGAATTCGAAGGGCTCAGCGATGCTTGAGGACTAACCGGAACATTTCCGTTGCTTGATGATCTCCCACGCATCATTCCAGGAGGTGGATGGCCACACTTCTCCAGAATATCTTGTTCGTAATACTGCTCACTTATTTGATTTTCCAACCGATGTATAGCCGCTTCACCAATAGACTGCCATTATTCCAACCAATAACGCACTCAATTTAGCGAGCCATATCAGCCGTAATCGATCATCCACACTCACCGAAGACGCTGCTCGAATATCTTCCAGCCACTCAGATGCACTGCGCTTTGCCTCATCCTTAATCGTCCGCATGGCTACGTGCATCCAGTCACTCATGCGCTGTGGAAACAGCCGACCCTAGCCCAGTGAATAATGGATTTCAAGTAAGAATCGGTAGCACGCGAATTCTGTCGGCAATAATGTTCCTACCCGGAAGGCTGCGATCTCAACCCGCAGCTCTTCCAGCATCTTCAGGGCATGAAACAGCTTGCCTTGCTGAATATAGGCTTCAATAGCTGCTGCTAGTGCTACCTGCACATTGAATTATAATGAGTTTTATAGAATCACTCAAGGTATTCACTAGATCAAGAAATAGCTCACGATGTGCTGGCACTGCTGCAATTTCTCGATAGACTCGTCAATATTCTTCTGCACGACGTAGCAAGTTGCCAACGCGTCGTGGACCGACAAAACGCCCGATGTAGCGCCTGCGAGCTCGCTCTGGAAGCGATTAATATCATTCTGCTCAAAACTATTAGTACTACCCTACACGGATCACTCCCTAAAATACTACAATAGTACCTGCAGCTTCGTGACGTCCGCCTTCATGCGGACGATCTCCTCGATCGAGTCCACGAACTCCTGGTAGTTGGTGCTGCACACGTCGCGGATCTCGTTCTCCTTTGCCGTCGCGTACTCCTGCAGACTGGCTGGTGCCATCATAATATATGAATACTACAGTTCTGAAGTACTATTCTTAAAAAATACTACTATTTCCTATCCTACAATCGAAAAGTACTATCGCCCCTCACCGGCGAAGTTGTTGCCCCACTGCTTCTCAATGGCGAGCTGGATGCCGGACGCCAGCCGCGCGCGGGACTGCGCGATGTTCTCCACCAGGACGACCCACTCGTGCTTGCTCTGCCACCCGCGCGGCTGCGCGCCGGCCGCCGGCCTGGAAGCGGCGGGCTCCATCTCGCTCGCTGCCCCGACGCCGGATAATGTGACTGACTGTATACGCCCCGTGAAGATCGCTGTGTGTGCCACACTACATGACGTAATCATTGTCACACACACGCACACGATGTGACGACCCCACGCGCGACTGGACCAAGTGATTCGTTGTCCTTCCAGCAGGTTGTTGGGCTGGACGATACTGTAGCAGCAGCTGCAAATGGGAGCAAGCGCCTTCGTTCGGCAGTGCGCATGGCACAGTGCATCACCCAAACCTGCTTCAAGCGGGGTGAAGGGGTCGCCTGCTTGTCTGTGCAGCACGAGGCTCAAGCGCTGGCACCGCTGAGCCATGAGACGAGCAAAGCTGGAGATCGTGCCCTTTCGTGCGCATGGGTCTTGCTCGCGGGCGTTTTGAATCCCGTGGAGCTCAGCCGTGACGGGTGCGACTCGGCTCCTGGCTCCGGGGTGACTCACGGAGGTGTTCAGACCCCTGCTCGAGGAGACTTGCAGTCACCGGATGGGGTAACGGCAGTCGTGGAGGTGAGTACACCTTCGTTGAAAACTTTTGCGCGTTGTGTTCGGAAACAGACGGCCTCGGCAACATCACTGCAATATGCGAAGTTGACGGCGGCGCCGCAGGAAAGGGGTTGTAGCAGGGGTTGTAGCCACAAGCTGCGCGAGGAGAAAGACTCACCGATTGAATTCGAGGCCGGCAGGAATGGGTAAGCTCGGTCGAAGCTGTTTCAGAGACGCCTAAAAATCAGCAGCGACCTTGCGTACTCAGCGGGCATTCTCACGACGTACTGTAGTGGAAAATACAGATACATTGGCGCCATTCTGGCTAGTTTTGTGCGAGATAGTTCAACTACGGTACAACATCAACTTGATGCTCAAGTGTGCGCACGCGAGCCCCCAGAATTGTAGCCACTCGACGGCCGTCTAGCACAAATCTGTGCGGCTTTCCAGTGTCCAAACGAGAAACAGGCCGGTCGTGTTATTATGCAGGTTTTTTTCGTAGGAGTCCGCTGAAGAACAAATTTGTGGCGATGATTTCTCGCAACTTGTATCGGATTGCACAGGGCTGGAAGCTCATCCACAAGAGCTGTGTGAGGACGCGCCAGGCGCAGGCAGTGCCAAGTAGTAAATCGGTACGCCTCTGTGGCCGAGCCTCGTCGAGACCACAGCAGCCGAATCTGACCCTGCTACATGTATCAATACATGTTCTCGATCCACGAGCAGGTATCTCGCGTTGGATCGCGAATGGCGGTGAGTCGGGCATGATTGGATTCCACCGACAAGTACATTCCTACGCCGAAAAGCGGCGAGGAAGACCATGTGTATTGGGTCGAAAGTCGTGATAACTGACAAATTTGGAGAACCAGAGACATTCGTATCATTTTGCCATGCGAGGAGAGTTCCCTCTGCAGGACCGCTAAATAAACTGCAACGCAATCGCGAAGTCGGCGTGGAAGTCCCCGTGGTCTGCCTCAATGACAGCTTCCGAGCCGTATCATGGCCAAGTATCCAGCCTCGACGGGGCGAGCTCCTCGTCTTGCCGCGCACCAGAGCCGCATAAGAAACTCGGGCCAAGATTGAGGCGACCATCATGACGCGGCTCCCGAGCCCCGCGCTTCTCCTTGGGGCGTCGCATGCGGGGCCCGCGCGGCAGAAAGGGCGGCAGCCACGGTTATGCAGGGAGGACAGGGTGTGTTCGTCCACCCCTGCTGACCCTCAACACCGACAGCCGAAACCTCGTCGTCGAGTTGGCTCACTTGTCTACTTTCCGCCTTCGACTCGCATCAGCCTCAGTCGGAGATCGAGCGCTCAAGTCAAACCCCCTGAACGCAAACAATCCCCCCAGCCCCACTCGCCTGCTCTTGCCGACCATGTCAACCGGTTCCACTGCAACGTTGCCACACCTGCAGGCCTTGTCGCCCGTGACGCTCACGCCGACCCACCCGTCCAGGGCGTCCGCACCGCTCTCGGTATTGGAGAAAATCGACCGCATTGAAATCAACCACACCACCGTGCGCGGTGGCGTCGTGTACTACGTGCTGGACGTGTACTTGCAGCACAGTACGTCGCGCATCCCGACGAACAAGACGGCCAAGGTCTCCACGAGCGGCCGGCCTGACTATCAGTTGGAACGCCGTTTCAACGACTTCGCCAACCTGCGCTACCAGGTCTGGGCGTACGCACAGCGCAAGCACCTCGACGGATGCGCTTGCAATTACTGCGACGCCTTCATGAGCTACATCGTGCACTCAATGTCGCAGCCACGCTTGTTCGTCAAGATCGCCACGGGTGTTGACACCCGAAGGAAGCTTATGACGACGTTCTGTAACGAGTTCCTCAGTATGGCCATCGGTGGCAAGACGGGTCCCCGGCCGCGAAACATCGCGTGCGACGGCTTCCAAGCCATCCCGTACGTGATGGAGCGATTTTTCCGAAAGGAGGATGCATAGACTCTATTTCTTGCAGTCGATCGAAGGCTGCGCTATGTGTGAAGCGGTCAGTGAAGGTGAAGGTCGTGTCATGTATCTATTCATATTTATTCCCAAGACGAGCAGTAGCTAACCATTGTTGGACACGAGTTCGACGGAAAACTTGTGGCTTAGTCGTTTAGCAGCCTCAATACAACTATCACACGATTAAAGACACGATTGCTTTTCTATCCGCTTGTTTTTTCATGCCCTCACACAGCAAAGACATTGGCATGACACCACATACCGGTAGTGGACCCCTTGGCTTCGCTTGCCGACCGCTGCCGCCATGTTCCAAGTTTCGTGAGACGTTTTTGATTCGGTTTCCATAAGGCGGAGATACTTTGTGCTGCTGCATTCTCCACATGTTTGCTTGGCTCGAGGACACCAGCTGTGGGTCGACAGAAGCGGCCCTACTTGGGCTCTTCATATGGCAATCTCCATTGCTCGGTTTTGATACACTGCGACACCATATTCACGCGCCATTTGCGCAGGCTTTCCAGCAGGGTCACTCCATTCAAGCAAGGAAATTTATGGTGCTATTAATAGAACAGCAAGAGCTGTGGAAACTGGCTTCTCGCCCAACCTTCTTACCATATATGTTATTCTTGGACTGTATTTGTGTTTGAGAGCTTGGCATGCTCGTCAATCGCCTTCTGGACGACCTGAACAGCTGCCTATAACGTCAATATCTGAATTAGCTCCAACTACATCGCACTCTAAAGCTACGGGCGGTCATTTCACCAAAACCATCGTCAACATTCATTTCACCAGAACCTGGGTCGACGACGGTAGAATCTCCAAATGGGATCAGTTGCACCTGGAACCAAACTAAATACATCAGTAGCGGCAATCAAACACCACCGCAGTGTACTTCAAGCGTGTGGTCACGAGTCAACCCCACATTTACCGTTGCAGCCTAAATTCGACAACAACAAACACCACAACATCAATCGCAAACGTGCTTCATTGCAATAGATACTACCAGTACTACAAATGCTTGCCAGACACACCACAGATTGCGAAGGTACGGGGCCTCGAGCTTCTGCTCAGTCGTTTAAACTAATAAATAGGTACTTGCACAGTACAAGACTCGACTGCCGGTCTCGGCAGCTCGGAGCCGCTTACGCCTCCTGCTTGCCGAAGAAGCGCTGCACCAAGTACGGGATGGCTTGGAAACCGTCGCAGTCAAAGTTGTGCGGCTCCGACTTGCAGCCCAGCGTGATGGCGATGAACTCGTTGCAGAACGTCGCCAGCAGCTTCTTGCGCGTGACAACGCCCGTGGCGATCTTGACGAGCAAGCGCGGCTGCGACATCGAGTGCACGATGTAGCTCATGAAGGCGTCGCAGAACTTGCACGTGCAGCCTTCGTCGTGCTTGCGCTGCGCGTAGCTCCACACGTGGTGGCGCAGGTCGGCGAAGTCGCTGAAGCGGCGCTCGAGCTGGTAGTCGGGCCGGCCGCTCGACGAGGTCTTGGCCGCCTTGAGCGTCGGGATGCGCGACGTGCTGTGCGCGAGGAAGACGTCCAGCACGTAGAACACGACGCCGTCGCGCTCCGTGGTGCGGTTGATCTCGACGCGGTCGATCTTGGC
>BSXT01005044.1:0-12333 GCA_030267785.1 Phytophthora fragariaefolia
TGCCCCACCACCAGCGTGCACTGCGCTTCGAGGACATGCAGGTTGGTAGTTAGCTGTATGCAATTAGATTGGATAGATTATTACTTTTCATAACGTATTAAATCTGGCAATCATTTGAATTTGAGCGTTCACATTTTGATTTTGAGTGTTGACTTTGAGAATAACGCCGTGCAATGGTGTAAAGTTTTGACGGCCTAAAAGGAGGCAAAATGCCTCCTTTCACGGATATCCTACCGTAAAATGATAGTGAAGTTGTGGCGTTGTGTGGCTTTGCACTTAAGCGAGGAGCCCATCGTCACACTAAAAGGAAGCAAAATGCCTCCTTTTAAAAATAATGTATTGGGCTTGTATACTATACTTTGTTGAAGTGGCTCGCGAAAGGTTGATTTTAACAAGCGATGCCTGTAAGTGGCATCCGAATTTTTTATAGTCCGGTAAAACAAGTACGATCAAACTAAATATGATACGAGATTTTTAATACATTCAGGACACTTATTGTCGAGACTGCATTCGAAAATCGTACATGTGTGAGGCACAACGGCGACAACTTTCTCGTGAGCCATGAACTTGCTGCTAGCTCTGAAAGCCAATACATCTGGAGCATTAAAAATACGTTGACGTCATGTTGTAAACCCTCATAAAACTCCACAGGTATAAGCTTTCTCCACAGTGACCACACGCTGATGCGACCCTGCTGAAGTCGTTGGAAAATGGATGATAGCGTGATTTTCCGGGATATATATTATAGCCGTGATAGCGTTCAACTCATCAAAGCGTACCGCGCTTTTCACGTGAGTTCATTATAATGCAACTACAACTATTGGTTTCCTCCCAGGACGGGTTTCTCGCCCAAACCCTTCCGAGCCGCGGCCACTTGAAGCCAAAATGAGTCGAAATCGCCGAGATACCACCAGTTTCTTCGTCAATAATGTAGGTGGGAACACCAAACTTGCAGGATAAGCTTACGAGACACATAACTAACTTCCTATAAAATTTCAACTACATCGCGTAATTACCGGAATATTTTTTTCCGGTGTCACCTCAAAAAGGCTTCTTGGTACAGGCATCGGGTGTTAAAATGTTCACTATCAATTTGATTGGAAAATACTCCTAAATACATCGAAGTTATTCGATCTCTAAACCGTTATGTACCATTCGCGCTTTCAACACTCGACCTCGCGCAAAAGTCTCCAGCTCTGCCCGAAACCCGACGCTGCCCACCCGAGAACCCGGCTCCGAGGTTCTATAGGCCTCCACTGGCTGTAAGCTCTCAGCAATGCTTAAAGTACATCTCAGTTATGATGAAGAACAAAATGGGCAACGCAAGCCCTTCGGGTGGCTCTCGTGGCTTTCCGGACTTTGTAGAGAAGACAGCTAGTTAAGTCTCAGGGCCAATTCATTCCTACATTTACTCGAACATCCACAAGTCGCCTTCTCCACTACCAAGTTGCCGCTACTGTCATATTCTTCTAAATTCTGGCCCCTACAAAACGACTAAAGTAGCCGTTGCGAATTTTCCTCGTTGCCCTGGCAGTGGATGGAATGGAGACCACAGCAGCGGCTGCAACCGTTGTCGAGACGTTCCCCCTAAATTCTCTTCAGTGTGGCATCTGTGAAAAGTTTGCATAAGTGCGTCCACGCGGTTGCCGCCTCCAGAGCCGACCAAACTTGCTAAAAAAACTAGCTGCTGCTATGATAGCACGCGAACCTGTAGTAGTGCGGCAGATGCTGCAATCCCTGTCTGCCGCTTGTGGATTCCATCGGCTTCGTTATGGCGCTATTTGAAGAAGGACATACTCCGATTGACTGACTCTTAACTCTTTGACTACCGGACCCCCCTTGTGGACATCGGCTCAGTTCATATTTCAGCCAATAAGATTTTTTTCTGGCGGAGCATGTAACATTTAGTACGTGAATCGTGTAACAGTAGTCTTTTGTGACTGCATTTGATCAAATCTTTGTAGCTGCAGCCCATCGATAGCCCGAAGCCCAAAGTGGAGTGGTTTACTGTATTACTGGCCGATCATGTTTTGCGATGGATGCCACGAAGATCCCTGTGACTGAAAATGCTTCGGCAGCGAACTGTGTGAGAGCAGGCCCCGCCTTCTCCGTCACGTCCCGCACCCCAAATGACTCACGAAAAGATTATACCAGCTCTACTTCTATCTGAAGTTTGACACTAATCTAACAAATCAGCTAGCCCAATGCATCAAAAGAAAGCTCACACGCTCGCGCAGGTGCATATTCGTGTACAGAGTGTGTTTTCATCTCACACATAAAATCTTCTTTCTTAGTCGACCGCCTACCAGAAAAGCATGGCAGGGTCAGGGGCTCGCAACGTCACCTACTACGTCGCCTACTACGTCTCTCGGATACAATCAGTTGACACTGATATACAGCGTTTTCTACATAATGTCATACACTTTCGCTAGAGCTGCTGTCATGTCGTTTGGGATGTAGCTACTGTTGTCGTCTTCATTGGAGCTGCTACTACCAGAGCTACTACTGCCAGCGGGGGCGAAGCGTGGCACAGGGGCTAGGAGGTATTTTGCTCGACGAACAACGCGTTCGTTACGACCCGCCTTCTGGATATGTACTTCATCTCTGTTTCGTAGGAAATCAAATGGAGTATCCGAATAAGCCCACTTCACCTTTCCATGAAGGAACCCCTCTTGTGATAGCTAAGACGACCGATGGAACACGGGAATTCACCATCGGATAATTCAGCTGTAACTTGGTGCGTATCCTGATTTTCATCGCCATCGTCCCCAGAAGGCTCTTCATTTGAAGTAAATACAGCGTGCTCATCAGTATGTGAATCACTGCTGGTAGCGTTAGTGACTTCTCCAGCGCAAGCTCCTCCTATATCAAAAGAAGCATACGTAGTACTCGTGACTGATCTACTACACATTCCATCTCGCTGTCGACATGTTCGTCAAATTGGCTTGAAGCCAAGCGGGATAAGAAGCTCAAGCAACCCGTGAACGGACCACGCAAGCGTCACAACCCATCGAAATTGCTTCGCCGTTGCGATTGCTATCGCCACCACCATATCCTACAAGTAGCCGGCCACCTTCTCGTCCGTGTTGAACGTAATGCGTAGCAACTCCATCTCGAACGGCAACAGGAGGTCGCGTCCCTAGAGGGCCTCTGACTCCACACCAGGACCTGTTGCTGCTGGCCGCTGCGCGCACATGTGTCGGCGTGAACGGTGCACTACCTACCAAGTTACGGTGATCGTCTTCGGCGTGTCCATATCGCGCATTGGGCGACGTTGCTCCATAGTCACACAACATGGTACTTGTTCGACAACACACTGCTCGTGTTCGCGAATCTTGTCTCCGTCTACATCGTAGTCCATAAACGAACTCTTAACCTTAGTGAACCCTCGCATCCACCCCTCTTCATCCTTCACCATACTGTCCACAAACGCACTCCAAGCCACAGCTAGTGCATCAGGACTTGACCGAATTGTGTGTTCAAATTTCATTTCTTTTTTCTTGAAATAAAGCGCTTCTGAAAGAAGATATCGATTAAGAACATAAACCTTTCATGACCGTTAGGAACGGAAACATGATCAAATTCTGAACAATCGAAGAGAATCTTACCACACCCTCTACGTCGATGGCCAGCCACTAACAGCATACAGTCATCAAGCCACGGAAATCGAGTGTGCACCAACCGGTTTCGAAAACCATCATCACCGCCAGTGATCACACCGGCAGCGTCGGCTTTCTTCCGCGAAGGCGAAGGAATACCGGCAGTGATAACACCGTCAGCTTCCGCATCATGTCGATCCGGCAGGCTGATGACTCGGCGTCCGTTGACTTCCAAGTTGGGTTGGGTCCAAGTTGGTCGCGGGGAAGTGGTATAGGATAGAAGTTGCGTATCAGCGTCGTGGTCCTCATCTTGTTTCCTTGGCTCTCCTACATATTGCCGAACGGCTGTACTGGTCATTAAGTGCTTCTCTTCCAATTGGTATGATTCCGTAAAAGTCTTGCCGCTTTCGCCTTCCATGGCTTTTCTGGAATAATCATGACTTTGGCTCAGGGAAACACGGGGGGATGACTTGTACATTAAAACACCGTTTTTGTATTTTTCAGGGATAGGTGACGTCAAACGATTTCTAGCCCGTTAATTTCAGCAACACGTAAATACTATTATTACGGTTTTTATGAATTGGCCACTCTAACAACCCATTTACCCAATTCGCAATTACTCCGTAAATATAGTTTTTACGATTGTTGGTAAGGGTGTGGACGCGCGGCGCCAAGTGCCGTCGCCATTTTTGATTTTGCTGGCTTCGCGAGCAGTTCAAGGGTTTGAAAATTCAATAGTATTGGATGCAACGCTTCATCGGTATGTGTCTTGGTCTATTGTAAAGCCGACAAGCCCCAGAAGTACAACTGGTTATTTGCATACTAGTAGTACTTAATGTCTCTTTTTGGTAGTGTACTTGATCCAACAGCATCGACGCGGCTGCGGTGGGCAGTAGCCTGTCGTAATGGAGCTGGCTAATATAATGGCTTTGTTGATAACAAACAGGTCGCCCGCACCCTCGCAGTCCTAAACGGTTATGGTGGGTGTGAAAATCCACCGCAATCCGCACTCGTTGAAGAAATTGCAGACCGTGATATTTCATGCTGTCACCTGCAGATGGCTCTGAATTTACACCAAATTCATCATTCTCTTCATTATTAGTACTACTACAGTAGTAGTATTATGCACTGTATTATACGTATACAGTATATACTATAGTAAGATTCACGGTCGTAGTAAGCGTAAGCGACTTCAACAGTGCACATTCCTCCAACAACAAAACCAGAAGCATAGATTTTGATTGTTGCAGGTGTGGGAGCTGGACCATGCCGAGTCGGTCGCCGAAAGATTTGGCATCCTTATAGTATATCTGAGCTACACGGCGGTCAACGGTGGGTTCAGCTGCCGACTAGATTGTTGACGCTAGAAGCGCTTCTTCTTCAGGAAGGCCATGGATCCCGTCGGGTCCTAACGGAAGCTTGGAGCCGAACTTGGTACACACGACGACGCGCTCAAAAACGCTTACTGCGCTGGTCAGGTTGACGTGTGATGGTGCACATATGTTACGCAAGAAGTACCCGCCCTGAAACGCGTGCCTTCAAGTCTATACCTCCTTGAAATTGCAAACCGGCTTCTCTGCTTTCGACCTAAACCTGAAGCCATCACCGTCACGTTCATGCTGCAGACCGTGGATATTCGTCTACTCAATCACCCGCTAGAGCTTCTATCCTACAAGGAAGGGTGAAGTGGGCTGACTTAGATATTCCTTTTGGTTTCCTACGAAATAGAGATCGAATACATATCCAGAACTTCTGGACCAGAAGGCGGGTCGTAACGAGCGAGTTATTTGTCGAGCAAAACACCCCCCAGCCCCTGTGCCACGCTACGCTCCCATCGACAGTAGTAGCTCGGGCAGCAGCAGCTCCGATGATGAAGATGACAGTAGCTACGTCTCAAGGGAAAGTCCACATATGTCGACGTTTGCTTCACGAGCGGTACGACACAACCTTTCGTTTCAAACCGATCGATAGCTTAAATATTTTGTAATATATTTATTGCGTTTTACATGTAAAACAGAGAAGTACGTTGAATGGAAGGGCAGTGAAAAACATAGTGACCCGCTGGTTATGTGGGATAATTATGTGGCAGGCATCCATGACGCTTTTAGTGCTGCTATGTAATGGGCTATGGTGCTTTGAAGCAATTTACGGTTTGCTAGAGCCTACTCTATCAATGTTGGAATCCATTTTCCACCGTTCTATTGCATTGCACACTGAGATGACTAATTTTTTGTAATAATTAGCACGTACTAGGCTCTATTGGACGCCTTCCAAAACCTGGAAAACAATTTTATTGAAAAATTCTGATCCTCCGATTAGGGCCATTACTTACTGGACCAAACGTCAAGCAAATATTAGGTGATAAAAAGCTAGGCCAAAACCATCATTAACGCTGATCTGCGTCCGGCTACCTTTGCCACCTGAAGAAAGCGTATATTAGTCTCACTATGCGGGTCACAAGAGGACCATCGTAATCTGATCTTTTTTACAAATAATCTCTATTAGTAAGCAGGGAATGTAGTTTCGACCCTTTCCGAGCAACGGGCCTCGCCATTTGCTTCTCTCGCGCCTCTTCTAGCACAATAATGTCTAGCACAGATACAAGTTTACTGCTGACGCTCTGTGCATCGTCCCGAACGCGCCATCGCTCGCTTGAGACGCCCCGGGACACGAGGCGGCGGCTGCACGACAAGCGCAGGCGGTGGGAGGGGCAGCGACTTGTACGAATGCGCCATTAAATCACCCTGGACAGCCTAAAGGACCCCGAGTCCTCGTCCTGGATGGACATGTGACCCAAAGGAACCGATAAAGGTGACTAGCCTGTCTCGGTAAGGTCAACATGCAAAATTGCGAGTGTGTAGTTGGCGTCTAACTATTGCTTGTCGTGTAGGGCCTCATTCAATCTTCTATTATCTCAGTTTGCGCCTCAGTGAGAGATCTACTCGAAAGGGGACCGACCCCAGAAGCTCCAACACCACGATCAGGTGTTGGGCTTGCTTCTAGTTTCTATGTAGGTTGTGAGCATGGCGGGCGCCTGTGCCTCATGTTTGCACCCCCCTCCCCAACGACGCTTACCCGCATGCTAAATGCAACTGAAGCCGCTCTTACGCTGGCGATGCGAGGATTTGCGCCCGCTAGGATTGTATGACCTACGTTCACCAGGCAGAACCTCTAGCCCTTTGATGGGCAGCAAATGAGCCCATACCTCAGTTCACGTGGGGGTTCTTGGATGCGAAAACCTACAAGGTATTTACGTCAACATGTGATTATATTTCTTGAAAATATTTATATTTCTGTATCATCATTTTGCGTCGCAGGTGCAGCAGCCTCCATATCGAGACATCCATAATGCACACTATAATGACTGGCTACATGGTGTGTTCGTCACTAGCACACTATGCTTTTCGGCGGACGGGCTCATCGTTTGGGCGAAACATAACTATCCAGGATCCTGGAACGATGGTGATACGAGTCTAGACTTTCGACATGAGCTAACGCCGTGCGCTCGCTATCGGTAGCAACCTGCGCACTGGAATGCGCGGTTTGGTGGCGCAGGCTGATATACCTGCTGGTGAAGTCATTGGAAAGTATTTGGGGTACATGGACTTGTTCGGATCGCCGTGCAAGAACGGCCCAGTCACCGATGCCTATAGAATGCATCTTCGTACTCGGACTGCGGGAAACAAGTTTATGGCATCGACACCTTGGAAGTAGGCGACAATCCCCGCTTCTTGAACCATGCCTGCAATCCGAGCTCTCTTCCACGAAGTTCAAACGGGTCAAAGGCTGGAGGTGGTCGCCGTCATATTTCGTGAAAGATATCCGGGCGAGGAGGTGACGGTGTCCAACGGCAACATGTTGTCGTTTGTCTGTCGCTGCGGGTGGTCGGGGTGCCAATATCGTCACCTGCAGCACTTGCACCAGGTCTCATAGTCTGCGTGAATCCAGGAAATGAAAATTGGGTACGCATTGTGTAATGACACATTTTGAAATTCAAAGCTTCCTGTTTTGTATACCCAGGACGCGATGACTTCGTTCGCCCGCTCGGCGGCTTCGATGCAAGCAGCTTCGGAGAATATGGCGGTGCGTCTCGCACAGTTCGTTATATGTACTCGATATTTTCCTCTTCGGGGCTAGCCTGCGTCGTATCTTACACATCTACCTACAGCAAGGACGACAGCAAGGATACCAAAAATACAGTGCTAAGGAGGAGCTTCTTCTCTGCGATTTGTCCGTTAAACCCCTACCAACTGGTAGGAATATGTGTATGGCGCTGGCTGCCGAGTACAATGGCTACAAGGGTTCAAATTTGCGTCTACGCGACTTCGACTCGCTGCGAATGAAGTTCCGAAAACTGTACAAAAAAAACAAAGCCACGGGCAACAAAGGCGATCGCCTCAGTCTTAGGGAGCGAGCTATCCTCTTGGCCCATGAAACGAAGTACGAGATAGAGAAGATTAAGGGGCACATACCTCGCAATTTCCACGACTGTTGGAATAGCCAGCTTGGATTCTCCACCTGATGACCCCAGACTTGGACGTTTCGCACTCTGATAGTTGCTCTGACTCTCCTCCGATTCCACAGCCGACTGGCTTCGTAATAAATCAGTATGCGATTTGCATAATAACAAACAAAGCGCTCTCCGCCCCACCTTCCCAATAGGTTAACAGCCGCAAGCTTCTCAACAACTCCAACGCCTGGTCATCTGAGAGCGGCATGGACCCGCACGACCGCGAACGTGTTGATGCCCAACTGCAGGGAGACGAAGACACTGGTGAGGGCCCTCAGCAAGCAGAGCTCGAAGGGCGAGCTCAACATGGAGACGATCGAACTGAGCGTGCCGGGCGCGGTCCTTGTGGTGACGAACGCACCGAACTTGCAGGGCACAGTCCACGCGGAGGCGAGCACGCCGAGCGTGCAAGGCGCGGACCACGTAGCGACGAACGCGTTGACCGTGCAGGGCGTTTCAGGCACGATCGACGTGATGACCATCGCACTGAGCTTGAAGAACGTGACAGGTATGCTGTACGAGCTCCAGCGAGTGAAAAGTGGTACGATAGAGTGACATTCGACGGCTCACGCGGTTTGAAGCCTTGCTGAACACGCATGAAGTCCTTCATGATCTCGAACTGCCAAGTCGCATGAGAACGCGCTGCTGTTCCAGCACTTGAAGGGGGTGGCCAATCAATGTTATGTCGCAAACAGCCGCGAGCTACGAGCACACTCTTTAGAGCACGTTTGCGGGAAATAAGGAGCGAGTTCAGCAGCAAGCTGTCGAACCAGCAGATCACGCTAATGGTGGCCAGTGAACGGAAGAAACACGCTGAGACGTATCGAGAGTACTCTTTACGTCTTCTGCCATGGCTGCAGCAGCCACGCCAACAGGACTGGAGACTGTCGATTCAAACAATGCTGCACTGAGTTCGTTCATTGCCAATGCTTGGTACAAGCACTCGGACAATCTTCGCCTGGTCATCTATGAAGATTCCGATCGTCCACTGCGCGAGCTCGATAGAGCCATCAACAAGCTGTGCTCTATTGCTGGTCACCAAGGCATTGTGGAACCTACTCAACTTCGTTCAACCAGCGAACTAAAATCGGAATACAAGTCCGCCAAAGTCGCATCGAATCACGCGAGGCCAACACCTGGAAAGCGGAGGGTGAACTTCAAGAATGAAGACTCCTTCAAGCGCCGTGATTTTTCGAAGGCGAAATGTGATACCTGTGGAGAGCTAGGTCACACCACGGGCTACGACGACAAGTACTTTCATCTGAAACAGAGGGGTCTGGCCAAGGCTGCTCGTGCTTCAACTTCCAAGTCGTCCAGCGAGCCAGATGCTGATGACGCCAAAGAGGAAGACGAAAGCTTCGAGTCGTCCGACTGAAGTTCGCGGGAGTCTTTGTGGACCCGGACCGACATCTTCGATCCTGGAATCCTCACTGACGCCCCGATTATTGACGCAGGGTCTACTTACCATGTCACTGAAATGCGCAGGCTTCTCTCGGATCTTCAGAGTTGCGAAATGCATGCTGTTGAAATTGCCGATGGAGATCTCATTTACGGCAACCAGAAAGGGAAAGTGGTGGTGAATAAACTCAACGGAGCTGTGCTGGATGACGTCGTCTATGTTCCTGGCCTGAAACAAACGCTAATTTCGGTGAAGCAGCTCGTTGACAAGGGCATGAAGGTAGAATTCACTGACAAGGAATGCCTCATCTACGACCAACCGATCATGCGTGGCTCCGTTTACCGAGGGGTATACGCGCTGAACATTCCTGCGAGCGTTGCCGCAACGGCGTTGTGTCCCTATTCCATCGAAGGCTGGCATCAGAGGTTGGGTCATCTCAATCACCGCCATCGCTCAACTTTCCAAGTCTGATGCAGTCAGAGGCTTGAAGGTTGTTAGTCCCCTCACGCCGTCCAAAACTTGCGAAGTCTGTGCAATGGTTAGATCAGCCGGGCTCCTGCACCCCGCCAAGCGTCTCGGTCACTTTCAGCCCAACACGAAATCTGTCATGGCGACCTCGCCGGCCCTTTCCAGCGAAGGTACAATGGCAACCGCTTCTACTTTGCACTGATGTGGAGAGGCATCACTATGGTGTACTTCATCAAGCAGAATAGCGAAGCAACTCGCTGTTTTCAAGAGTACATCAACCTCGTCAATCGGCGCTTGAAAAGACTGGATCGATTAAATCTACAGATCTGACAATGGTGGCGAGCTCATAGCTGGATACTTTGGTGAACAGTGCCGCAGCAGGCCTTGTATGGCCTTAACGGGGCTGGCCGGGAGTGGAATTCGAAGATCAATGGATTTCTGGTTGAACTGAGTCTTATCCCAACGCGCGAAGATCCGTTCGTGTACATCCACCCTACTAACACAACTTGATTGTGATGATCTATGTAGACGAGATCCTCATCGGCTATCAGGAAGAACGCGAGATGAACAATCTGGTGCAGGCTCATCGTGGGAAGTACGGTGTCAAGGACCTCGGAGATATCAACTGGTTTCTTGGAATTTGTATTCGCCTGGGCTTCACGCAAGGAATCACTACTCTTGATCAGTCACAGTTTGCGATGGAGATATTGCGTCGCTTCGACATGGAAGATTGACGACCTCGCAAGACTCCGATTGACAAGGGCGTGATTTTGTATCGTCGGTCTCCTGATGAGGAAAGTGCTGGTGATGTACCCTATCGGCAAGCGGTTGGTGCACTACTATACCTTACGCTAGTCACCAGGCCTGGCATCGCTTATGCTGTAAATCAAGTCGCAGCGCAGGCGTCAGATCCCTCGAAGACACATTGGATTGCGGTTAAGAACATTCTCAGGTATATCGCTGGAACATTTCGGATGGGACTCGTGTATAACCGCAATGTCGAAGCTGTTCATGTGCACGTTTACACGGATGCTGACTGGGCCAACCACGAGGAGGATCGCAAGTCAGTCTCCGGTGTTCTAGTTCAAGTATTTGGCTGTCCGGTTTCTTGGCAGACCAAACGACAACGAATTGTTTCGAAGTCTTCAACGATCGCCGAGTATCTCACTACTGATGATGGCGTGGAGGAAGCAGTCTGGACGAAAATGCTTCTGGAACGCCTCATGAAGACACAGGACGGTTCGGCAATTCCCGCTATGATGGACAACAAATCTACCGATAAGCGACTCACTAACGGGAAGAGCTCCGAAGCTCAGAAGACTGTAGATTGACGATTCTTTTCAATTCGCGAAGCGGTCACCAGCGGAGTTCTACAGCTAATCTACTGCCCCACAACAGAAATGCTCGCTGACGGCCTAACAAAGGCGTTGGGGACGACTCGATTTCATGATCTCCGCGCTGCCATCGGCATCCAGCTTCTCGCATCCAGCGCTGGCGGGGAAGTGTTGGAATAGCCAGCTTGGATTCCCCACCTGATGACCTCAGACTTGGACGTTTCGCACTTCGATAGTTCTGCTCTTACTCCCCTCCGATTCCACAGCCGACTGGCTTCGTAATAAATCACTTCGAGATTTGCATCCTAACAAACAAAGCGCTCTCCGCTCCATCTTCCCAACACGACAATGGCGGCGACGACGATGCGGCTCCTCTCATGTACGAGGTCAACGCCGCCCTCTTCGTGAACGAGGTGAACAAGACCTTCAGTGGGATAGCACAGGCGGCCTCGGTCTTGACCAATGGCGGTGGTGACACCAACCGTGAGCAGATCAACAAACGTCGGGAGGAGGAGGACGAGTTGATGGCGGGGATGATGCCTCAGCCTCTTCTGTAAACTCGGTTGAGGACGCGAAAAGCTCAGAGGCGGATACATCCGAGGCCTCTGATGCCAACCAACCTCGTGGCTCCCCCCTCCCTCCGGGTTCTGAGCTTCATGGCGGCAAGTCTGTGTTGGCAGGGGCCGTGATGACCCAGCAAGGCCTCGTTTGTAACGGGGTACGAAGTACCGTTACTAGCGTACACTGTAGTTGCAGGAGGAAGCTTTAATAATAAAACCAAGTGTCGGGTTCGGGGTAAAATCAACTCTGTTTATTTTTGGGACGGAGGCGGTGGCCATCCGTCTTCTTGTGAACCACTCAAATCTAAGTCGATACCTGATTGGCTGAAAGGGGTCAGGCTCCCCACTTTCACCCAATCCGGTAATGACAACGGGGCACACGCTAGCCGTGTGCCCGTACCTACTTTTGTGTATGTATCCATATGTAACCTACCTACTTATGTAACTCTCTGTATCAGCCCGT
>BSXT01005045.1:0-10802 GCA_030267785.1 Phytophthora fragariaefolia
CTACATAAAACACCAGAAATACTAGATCGTTACGACATGCGTGGGAACACCCTAGTGTAATGCAAAAGCTAGTGTAGCTACAATACACACGAAACACAACAATTCCGGAAAACAGTAGCCGGCAGTTTACTTCGTTGTATGTTTCTTAATGGCGCAACCTGCACTTCTGCGGTTGCTCCTGCTGTACTGCATCCGGCATGCTTAGTGCCGCTGCACTGCAAATGCAGACTCGCTGAAAAATAAGCGCACTTACAAGCGCAGGGTGCTCATTTCGATAGTACTCGTCGTATTACTACCTCGGTCTGCATTCATTGCTTAAAAGCGTGCTTAAGCCATGAATACCGGCGCGGTGGAATGTTGTCCGAGACCACAGTACTGTAGCATTAATCCGTTGAGGGCTTTTGTATCCCCAATACTACTAGTATATAATTGCTACTCATGCTGTCGATATCTAAGGTTCACATCCAACAAGCAACAGCGGACTAAGGTGAAACGAAGGTTTTGATGTTAATCCGTGTAAAGCCATTCGTTCCTCTGTTTCTGCTTCTTGGCCTTCTTTTCTGCCGATATTTTCTTCCAGTCAATATGTCTTCGTTTGAGTTGCTCCTTTCTGCGCCTGGCTTCTTCTCGGTTTTTCTCTAGTTCGGTCATGTCGAAGAAGTGGCTCATTTGGCGCCCTGCGCGATCAGATGCCATTCCGGCATTCTGCCAGTACTCATCTTCACCAAGCTGCTCGTATTTGCCCGTTAGCCGATTAAATTTTGCTTGGGCAACGTAATTCACGCCCGAAACGGTCTTTTGCCGGGCTTGAGGCATATTCGCCTCGGGAACCTCGGGTGGGATCCAATCGGCCAACTGCACGAAACAATTTGCCACAATACGGAATGTATCAGTACACCGCATCAACTGCAACAAAATCCTGGTCGTTTAACCTTTTCAGGCGACTTACCCCCGACACAATTGGCGCATCCGGCTTGTTCCACTGCGTAACCCCAGTGACGACATTGTGGTAGTAATACCGCTGTGTCTGTGCATCAACGTGCTGTTGCCACTCTGCTTTTGCTTTCCGTGGGGCATCTTCAGTAGCACCACTTTCATCGGCAGAGACAGCAACAGAAGGGGTGCTACTATCAATCCCGTTCAAAATGGCATTTAGTTTGCTGAGGTTGCCCGACGGGTCCAGCACCTGCTGCGTCACTCGTGCCAGGCGTTCCGTGCGTACCCGGTTAAGATGGGCCTGGTACTCGACGGAAGCCTGCGGAGCAGCAGGCGGCACTGCCGCTGACTCGTCGAAGCCCTCGGGCTCTTCCCACTGTGTTTTTCCCGTGCTGGCATGGTAGTAGTACGGCTTGTTGCTGGCAGCATCAATGTACTTCACCCACTGACCGGCAGTCGCAGCAGCAGCCTTATCTCCACCCTCCTGCTGTGCCTCCGTCCGCTCACCGTCAGCCTCACTCCGTCCCTGCGTCTCTTCCTGTTGCTCCTCCTCGTCGCCTCCTCGTCCCTCTTCCTCCTCCTGAACCTGCTCACCGCTGTTTTCTGCTGTCTTCACGCTCCTCTCGTCTTCTCCTTCTCCCTCCTCCGCGTCTCCTCCTTCTCCCTCCTCCGCGTCTCCTTGCTCCGGCACAAAACCCTCCGGCTCGTCCCACCGACTGGTGCCGCTCACTTCGTCGTAGTAGTACGTGGCTCCAGAGTCGTCGTCCACGAACGCGCGCCACTTGGGCGGCTTCTGCTGGTCTGCATCTGGCTCCTGCGGAGACCTGAAGCCTGCCGGGACCTCCCAGGACGACTCGCCCGTGCGCGCGTTGTAGTAATACGCCGAGTCGGAGGCCTCGTCCACGTGCTTCTCCCACTCGCGCTCGGCGCCGGCGCCATCCGCGGCGCTCGCCATGCGAATCGTTTGTTTTTAAGGAATCTGGGGTTTAGAGCTGAATGTTTCTGATTTAGGAAACTATTGTAGCTACCTTGATTTTAGCCCATGCGAATCTGGAACACTTGCAGGGCTCCGGAACGGTAGCAGGCGGCCGAGTGCAAGAGGTAGAACTCCCACGTGCGCTTGAAGGACTCTGGCAGCGACGACATGCGCTGCATTTGCGTCGGTTGGTCTGTGGATGCGCCTTGGTTGGCTGTGCGGGGCGGCGCGTCTTGTCCCCATTGCGCCTGGAAGCGCCGGTTCCACTCGAGGAACGTGCGCTCGTAGTGATCCGAGTACCCGACCGTGTCCCGTAGCGTGAAGCCCGTCTCGCCAGCCAGTCGACGCATGAACGGCAATGTCAGTGCATAACAAGGATACGCGCTGTGCACGTACTTGTTGGTCCAGGCGTGGGTCATCATGTGCGCGGCCGTGCAGGCGTTGAACTCTAGCAGCGTCGTGCCGTTCACGGTCTGGATGCGCTTCAACGTACGCAGGAAGCGTGTGCGTTGCAGGTCGGGTACAGTCTCCACTACACCACAAAGCGTGATGCGGTCGAACTTGGAGGAGCGGAAGCCACTCAGAATTGTTAGCAGCTTCTCGGGAGATTCTGCAACCACGAACTCGATGTGGTCGAAAACCTCGAGCTCGCGAGCGAACTTCTTAGCGCGAGCGAACTCCTGGACGGATGAGAGAATACATACAACTGTCACGTCGAGGTGCTGCTGGGCGAGGTAGCAACCCACCCCTCCCCACGATCCAATGCTGATGTCCAAGACGGTGTGGCCGGGCTGCACCAACATTAACACCGAGTTAAAACCCACGCACGAGCTAGAGATTTGTGATCACGAACTCACCCGAATGTCCAGTAGTTGGTCCAAATTTGCTAGCTTGTTAGTCTGTGCAACGTCGATGGATGTCGTGCCCGCAGTCCAAATGCCAAAACCTTGGTGAAAGTATCGGTCCATATATGCCAGCCGGAAGTCGGGACAAAGGTCAAACTGCTCAGAGACGGCACCAACAACAAGCCCCATGGAGGATGGAGGGTAATTGAATAATCGCGCTGCCAATGCCACGAAGCGCGCACTCCAAGAGCGATACATTTCCTGCCTGCCCTCCATTGGGATAGTGAGCAGGCTGGCGACCACTTCGTCCAATGTCCGAGCCGAGTTCGTCGCCCACAAACAGCCAACGTATGATTCTCCAATTGCCACGAGCCCTTCACTCATCCAGTCGAGCCAAAACGAGTCATCTCGAACGATGAAGTCCTGCACATGTAAGCAGCACGATTTTAACAATAATGCCAAGCTCGTGAAGATGTCGACACAAAAGACGTGGAACTGCAGGCAGCTAGCCAAAGCAGTAGGCAGGCACGTACCAGATTCGGTCGGATGCCGCCACTAGACAACAGGCGACACATAATCGTCTTTGCGTTACGACGCAGTTTCGGCAAAGAAAGCGACCGGATCAACTGGAGGCAAAACAGAACAGATCCAGCAATCGCCGTCGCGACATACACCCAGAAAGATCTCTGCGAAATATGTACCATCACCAAACAGCACCCCGCACGGACGAACATGATATTAGAAAAACTTAGAAACGTCTAGCCAGCACTCAGCATAGCAATAATACCCAGCAAGTAATGAAACCACGCAGCAAATTGCATTTCAATTTACTACCTGGTGAGCCAGGACGCAAAAGAGCGGGACCAGCACATTTAGCATGAGCTCCATCTTGTACGCGGCATTCCAAAAGTGCTGCGAGCGCGGCGGCGAGAAACGGTAGATGTGGTCAGCCTTGGGGAAAACACCACCACCCACCACGAAGTGGCTCCATAGTCGCGATGATCTGCCCAGGAAACAAAAAAGCACGACGAAACCCGTCATCAGCGTCAACGCCTTAAACCACCGAACACCCATTAACTACTCCACTTTGTCCTACATTAAAGCTGGAACACTCATCCACACGCGGACAAGCGGCAGGTAGCACGAGACCAGCAGCATCGGCACCAGCAGATGCAACATGATGTCCCCAACACGAGCCGCGACGCCGAGCAGTGGCGAGCTGGCCCAGACCCCGAGCCAGCCGTTCAGGATGGCCGTGAAGGCGTAGCGGTCGAACACGCGCAGCGAGTACCAGCCCACCATGATGGTGATGCCCATGGACGTGGCGATACCCAGCGCAGCCTCGGACGCCAGCAAGTGCGCGACCACAGTGAAGGCGAACCAGCAATTGGTGTACATGGTGCGGATGCCCACGAGCGGGGGCAGCACGACCACGCCGAAGAGCAGCGCCACCGCCAGCGCCGCATCCACTCGATCGTCGGCCTTCTCAGCCTCGTGGCCGGCGCGGCCCAGTACTCCCCAGCTCAGCATCGTGTCCATCTCGCGCACTTGGCCGAAAGTCGCTAAGTGAGCTGCTCGCCACCTCAAGTTTCGTGACGTGGAGAGTCGATCTCGTAAGGTACACTTGGAAATAGTATGTGGCTTAGGATATCGGTACATCTGACTCAGGCCGAGGTTGCCACCAGAGCGATTGGGGCTGTCATAACAGCGTTTCATGGCAGCAAGCGAGGCCTGTTGCTTCAGAAAACGCAACGGGTGCTTTATTACAAGGTGTGGGGACCGCTGGACCCTATCTACAAAACTGCCTTGGCGGCAGCCTCTCACAAGCGCGGTTCTAGGAAGCAGTTGACCACAAATTCGTGGACGCCTGCCTGGTTCGCGAGCACGCAGAGCATCGGAACCATGAAGTTGTAGATCAGTTCGATCTTGCGAGCCGCTAGCCAGAAGGCCTTGGGTCGCGGTGGGTAGATGTGGTAGATGTCGTTACCTGACAGGCAGAGGTCTCCGCCGGCAACTAACTTAATCCACAGCTGAGAGAAGCTGCTCGTCATCGACACAACGTCAGCATTACAGCTCAATTCCTACCACTTCGAGCAAGTCCACGCACACTTACATCAAAATAGGGGCTGCCATCCAGAGCTTCACGAGCGGAAGGTAGCAGAACGCGAGCGTGAGCGGCACGCCCATGTGCAGCAGGAGGTCGACGGAGTTGGCCAGCAGCCGGAAGGGGCGGTACTTGCTGAGGAAGCCGAACCAGCCCTGCAGGATGCCCATGAACGTGGTGCGGTCGAGCGTGCGCAGCGAGTACCAACCCATCATGATGGTGAGCCCCAGCGACGTAGCTATGCCCAGCGCCGCCTCCGACTCGATCACGTGCGCTAGCACCGTGAAGCCCACCCAGCAGAAGGTGTAGAGGACCCGCACACGCATCAGCACGGGCAGCAACGCGATGGCGAACAGCATTGCAACGGCCTGCACGGCATCCGGACCGACAGCGGCGGCGCGCTGCTCTCCGTCGCGGACCCGCAGCACCGTGCGCGTCAGCGTGTCGTGCGCCACGGCGAAGAGCTCGGACGCGTCCATGGGAAGCTCTGGACCAGGTCGAAAAGTGAAGCTCCATCCGTTTTCCGCCTCGAGTGGCGAGACAGGGAACGTGGGACTGCAAGGTCCGACTTGATGACGCGAGAATACGCAGTAACTTTCCTCCTCAGAAATTTCGAATTGGCACGTTTTCTGATTTTGACTTTACATGCACGTTTACTAATACTATAGTAATTGGCTAGGCTATTGCTAGTGACACCAAGGTGATCTGTCTTGGAGCTAACTCGAAGGCTTACGAAACACTGTTTGGTCGACACTTTTTGACCATTATTTTAACCTTTACTACCCAACTTGAAAGCCCATGCGTGGGATCGGCAAATATCCCACGGGTGGGCTCAAGCGGATTAGTTAAATGCAAAAAAAAAATGTATTAAAGAGAGTGTTTAGAGGCTACTAGTTAGCGCAATGTAGTGTTTAAATGGAGCGAGTGGCAGTCCTGACCTGTCTTCAGGCCACAAACACCAAAGAAATTGTTCTCCAGGTAAAACGAGGCATTCCGCCCGCAAATACTGCATTTGCGCTGAGCACGCAAGATTGTTCCGCTAAGACGCTTGTACTGGGGGAGCGTGCTGAATGCATAGAGTGTGTGAGTTGGTGGCGCTACGTCATCACGGTAATCAGCAGCGGTAGTGATCCTCGTCGAGCGGTGCATCACAAAGTCATTGAAGACCAGTTGATTGGCCAATTGAGAGATGAAGGTGTTGAAGTCGACAATAGCCGATTCTAAGAACCTGTATTCGACTACTTCATACTGATAGGCACGGAAAGCATCCACTACCACCAGTAGCGAGCAAACGGTGCTGCCACTGCATTGTGTGCCAAGTTCGTTCCATCTCGAGGCTACCCTGTCGAAGATGGTCGTGAACATCAATCACCGAGAACTTCGAGAAAAAAAGCTCCACCATTTGCGGGCGCTGGATACGTCGCTCGTACTGTATAGTTTTCAGCTGGCCGTTGTCTAGGATGAGCTTGTGTTGACGGCGAACGCTGTCATTACCAGGAGGTGACGTTCCGCGGTTTGAGATGAGGCACTTCACTTTGCGGTCAGCCCAGCAAAGAGCATACATCGTGGTGCCATTAGGCGTTTTGCTCTGTAGCATCTTAAATGACCCGCGAGGGGGCTCAGTGCCAAACCACTCGGTCATATTTTTTTCCGGATACTCCCGAGATGCTGTTTTGACCATTTCCATGAAGTAAAGGCCGCAAAGATTGTCAAGTTGCACAAGGGTTTTAACCGAAAAAAACGCACTCTCTGCAACAACGGTGCACCCACTACCTTTGTAAACTTCAGAAAGCCGAAGTACAATCGCTGTGCCCTCGCCAAACAACGCGTGGTATGGCTTCTGACGTTGGTGCTCGGCTCCCTCCATCAAATCTAGTCCCAAAAGCACACCCGAATCACCATCAGCTATAGCATTGAGTTCAGCACCCACGCCTTCTGGCTTTCTTGGGATTTTGGTTTTGTGAGGTATGCCATCGTAGCAGTATTTACCCTCTTTTCCCTGCCAGGCGCTCATGCACTCGTCCACACAAAGAATCTCCCCGAGTGATACTACGTCGCGACGGCGTGAATTAAATCCATCTATCAGTGGCCTAATAGATTTCCATGGGTCATCTGACGGTACATCATCGGAAAAAGAGAGCGCGGCCGAAATATTTTCAAAGGCATGTCTGGTAATGCAGTAGCGCTTACCAAAGTTCGCGGCTGTGCCAACCATGCCCTCTGGGACTGCTTTTTCCCAGTAGGTCCGCAAGGGACCGCGTCGAGGCTCGACTGCCATCGCAAGCCGAACTCCTAGAAAGCGAAACATTCGCCTTCAGCAATTGGGCACTGCTTCCGCTCCACCAACTTGACATTCATGTGCTGTAGAGTAGTTTGTATAGTCGACCACGGGTACATCAAGTAGAAATATTTGGCGACGTTTTTTTCTCCTAACGCTAGCGTCGATAGCCAACGAAAAAAAAGTTTTGCGCTCGCGTTGCAGTGTTGCAGGGTCGACAAGAAGGTCGGAGCAAAATTCCCAGATGTGGTTGTGGGCAAGTACTTTCCCGTCGTTAGAAATACCAGAGACCATTGTAGACGTAACATCTACGCTATCTTCTTCATCTTCCTCCTCTGAAGACGATTCCGACTCAGAAGATGACCAGTCACCCGGGCCAAGCCCCGAACCAGCACCAGCTAACAGTAAAGCGGTCATCGACTCTAGAGATGCCGTAGGCTGGTTCCGCGTGGCTGAATCGCTATCGCTATTGAGGGGCTGTAGTAGCTGTATTGCACGCGCCGACACTGCCTGTACTGATCCATCGCCCTACTGAACGATGTACCATGGCTGGCATTTGCTGTTGTCGATCGACAGAACGACACCCTCCTTGCCCAGTGTCGATTTAGACCTTCCTTGAACACGATTTCCCACAGCGAGTTTTGAAGACAGCTTGGTTTGTGACCGAAAAAAAGCGCTGGATGGCTCAGACCTTCCTCTCTATTTTTAAACGAACTACGCACACTAGGTATTTGCAGTAGCTTCTAAAAAAATATTGATAGGTGGGCCCACGCGTGGGCTCTGTGGGGAGTAAAGGTTAATATTCCTGCATTGTAATGTTCCTGCAAATCGGATCTTTAGCATAGCCCGCTTTAAAAAAACCAAAGGATAATTAGCTTGAGTGTGGCCTGGTCAAGACAGAGAAGTCTAGTTAAGAACTTACCAGTGTAATTGAGTCCCAAGTTGGACTGAAACCAACCAGTGAACTCAGTTGCTGATGGTTGTACCACTAATAGTGGTTGTCAGAGTTGGATCTAAGAGGCGGATCCAAGTAGACTACGATAATTTCATTGGACACAAAATGACTGGAATCCAGTTGATCTATTGGAAGGTAAAACCTTCCAGTTCCACCAGAACACGCCGGAAGATCGCGCGCAACCGTAAGAACAGCATGAGCGGGAAGACAATGCGCTCCAAGAAGATGCCGATGTTCTGGGATCGTGACGCTGTGAAGGAAGGCAAGTCGTCTCTACAGGTCGTGTTAGACTGGCTCTCAACCGAGATAAACTACAACAAGTGGCGAGGCAGTGACCGCAACAACGGAAACACCAAGGAAGCTCTGCTGAAAGCGATTGTATCGGAATTGAAAGCTGTCGGAATCGAGCATCGCACCACCGGTGACGTCCGAGAGAAGATAAGCGCGATCGAGAGGCAGTTTCGCGAAGCTGTCGACTTCCAGGCGCAAACCGGCTCCGGCATTACGACCGAGGCTACCCTGGGAGGTGAGATCCTCAAACGCTGCCCGTATTACTACAAGCTGGCTGATGTATTCGATTCCCGACCCTCCGCTCGCCCTAGCATAACGTCAGACGGCATCGATGAGAAGGATGAGGAGGCGAGTAGCTCTAATGCCATCGTTCAGCGCGGTGAGAAGCGCCCACTCGCATTTGATGACGACGACTTCGATGCGAAGCGCCAGCAGAAGGACCCTGTCGAGAAGTTGCTGGACCAGCAGCTCACGGCAAGCAAGCAGAGAGCGCAAAAGACGAACCGTGTGTTGCAGCTCCAGGAAACCAAGTTGGAGCTGAAACAGCGCGAAATCAAGCTAAAAGAGGAGCAAGCCGATGTTGATTTAGCTCTGAAACGAGTTCAACTCGAGGCAGCGCAGCGCGATGCCGTCGTGCAATTGGTACTTGCCCACAAACAACTTCACAACAAGGGGTTTCCGCCGAAGAAATCGACCGCCTTCTCCCGCCCCCCAGCATGATTTCGATGTGCACCAGCTACGCGTCATGCTACGGTAAAACCGCTTGTAAAACGCCAAGTCTCTCAAGTACTTCTGTCTCTCCTTGCCTGTCGAGCCACCATATGTCAGTGGATCGTCCTCGTCGTCGGTCTCTTCGCCGAAGCCGGGCTCAGGTTCGATCCAATCACTTGGAATAGGATCAGCGATCGCCATGTTATGCAGAATCATACACGCTCTAATCAATTCGATGGTGGCTTTAAGCTGTTTTTTGTTTTGTAGCGCGCACCGCAGTCTCCGTAGCAGCGGAAATCGCCCCTCGAGCATTCCAATGCAGTGCTCCACGCGGATCCGAATTTTTGCCAGACATTTGTTGAAGTATGTCTCTTTGACATCGCGTTGGCCACCATGTGAAGTTTTGAACGCAGGAACCAATACTTGCGAAGGCTGATAGGCAGAGTCACCAAGTAAGTACTGGTCAGCACCAAAGTATTGCTCCTTTGCCAGGGATATTTTGCAATTTCGCCATACACGGTTGTCGTGGCTAGACCCAGGCCAGCCAACATTTTCGTAGCGAATTCGGCATAAGTCGTCACAAATCACCAATCCGTTGATAGCGTAGGAAGCCTTCCGAGAATAATAGTCCTCGCCGTGATCTTGGGGCCGGTTCAGCAACGGAAACAGTGTACCATCGATCAGACCAATACACTGGGGCAAGGATGTAGCGTTTAAGATTCTCTCAGAAATCTCTCGACGCTCATCAGCATCAGGCCACATGATCACCTTGCTCCGTAGGCTATTTAGCGCTCGTACTACTCGCTTAGCTAGCAGGTGCTCAGGGGTATGACCGCCGACAGATAGGAAGTCCGCTGAATGACCTTCACCGTCTGTCGAGCCTAGTGTTCTAAGCAGGCCCATCAGATGCAGCTCCATGCTCATTCTGGCCTGCTTTCCTGGCGTACTTCAGAACTCGGCGTTGTCTGCGATGAGTTCGCAGACGACAGTGAAATAACGGCGGGACAATCGGAACTGAAGCTTGAACTCCGACTCTGGCATGTCACTGAGATAGAATTTCACTCTCGAAGGGGGTCGCGGAACACGATGGCGCGAAGTGAGGTATCGCTTGGCCTTCAGAACGAAGTAGACGGCGGCAAGGTCCTCCTGTTCCTCCTCTGCGCTTGATCCACCAGAGTCGTCATCCTTCTGCTCGTCCAGCACAGACTTCCAGAGCTTGCGCACAGCACTGAGAGCCCTCCTCTTGCGACTGCTAGTTGGCATGTTGCCTAGTGAAGTGTAAGGTCGCTGACTAGTTTGGATCCATCCAGCTCGAAAAGGTAGTCAAAGTAGGGATAGTATGATTGGCTAAAGCACCTACTTGGATCCGCCTCTTGGATCCAACTCTGACAACCACTAATCAGCGTTGAATATACCAAGTGCTATAACAACTTGCAAGGGGGAAAGTTGAAGAGCATAACCGTTTTATGTGATATTATGATTTCTGAGCCAGACGAAACATTGGCGCTTTTACGGGCATGATTCATGTCATGTGGCTTGCGACGCCAACACCAACGTTTACACTCGGCGACAAGTTAGATCGGCCACCCACATTGGGGGCCGTATCTCGCTCATTTTTACGAGTTAGCCGACGCTATTTAGATATGTTTGAGCCTTTATTAGTCGTAATAGGGGACTTGTGCTAACGCGCGCGATTTCACAGTCTA
>BSXT01005048.1:0-10453 GCA_030267785.1 Phytophthora fragariaefolia
CTTGCACATCTCAAGGATTTTCAGCCAATGAGGTCGCATGAAACTCCATGTTTATGCGTCCCATAATCATGATTATTCTTGATATTGACCAGTAAGATAGCATGTAACGAATATAAACCATGCAATATTTTATTACGCTGTACAGCGTAAACAGAAAGGTATGTATTAGCCATTGACGTGGGAGTCCTCTGCCATCTCATTGGCAGACGGACGTCCACAGTATGCCCGAGGTGATTATGAGTCGTGCGATTATGGAGTCCCAGGGACCGGCGCACATCTTCGAAGTGGGCATGTGTGTATTGAATGCCGACGGAGGTTTATGCGTACCAAATTACCAAAGTCAACAGACGCCCGTGATCTGCATCATACAGACTGGGATCGAAAGAGCCCCCCCCCCCGGCTTCAAACTGTAATGTATCTGCGAGAATACATGTATACCGGTAAGTTGGAAAGCCCCCCCCCCCGATAAATGATATTCAGCGCCAAGTCAAAGAAAGAGTTCAGCAAAGTCGTCTTCTACCGGTAGACTAAATTTCACTACGTTACATGTAGCATTGATACGAAGTAGGCATGTGGACTCCACATTGTGGAGGGAGGTTTATGCGTATCTATATCAGCGGCGATATATTTTGCTTCAGATGCAGTCTCCTCTGGGCATCTATTGGATTCCTATACGAAACCTATTCCTCCTAGTTGTCCTCTCTAGTTGGCGCTGGAGTCGCCCAAAGCCGTCCAGTGCGGAGTTAAGTAGAGTAACTCGGTGACAGGCTCTGTGCCAGTCTGCTTCCAAGAGTCTTGGTCCTTGCTCGCAAGAAACTCAAGTGCACGCAGCAAAAGCGGGTGTGTGGCATCGCTGTTCCTGTGGATGTCATATGCATTCTCGGCGAGCCCGCGAACTTGTTCAACCAGGGGCTGAAGCTCAGCTTCGGGTGAAGCCGAGATAGAAGTCAGGGCTGTGACGCCTGCAGAGAGGAGGCCGAACAGAGGAGCGAAAACGTCCGAGTAGTAAGTGATGCCTCCCAGCCACTGGCTACTCTCCTCACGCTGAGCTTCTTGGTTCAGGGTAGTGAGCGCGCTAGCCACTGCCGTCAGAACCTGCTGACGCAGAAGACGAACCGATTCTCTGTCTCCGGCAGAACGAGCCAGCAGCGAAAACACGATGTTCTGCACAAGCACGTCACGCTCAGCAAAATAGTTGCTGCTCTCGGACTCGAAGATGCGACGGTAGAGGTCATCCCAGTCCTGAGCCTTGACACCGGCGGCACCAGCGTAGGCAGCAAGAACGCTGGGAGCATCCACGAGCTCAAAAAGTACCTTCGACAGCGATGCGGTGCCATGTGCAGTACGCGCGAACGAAGTAGCAACATACTCGACTGCCAGTGGCAGCACCGTTGCATCTGACAGCGAATCACGGGACGACGAAGAGCCATGAGCCTTAACCGAAGCAAGAGCCTCCTGCACGGCGTGTCGTGCAACACTTCTGACGCGCGCACTGTCGTCCTGAAGAAGGCGAAGAGCACTCATCCAGCCTGACAAGGCAAGATCGGCGGTCGAAGTAACAGATCCTTCATTCGTGTGCAGAAGAAGAAGCCTACTGTGGTGAAGAGCTGAAGCAGCGGCTTCGCGAAGAATTAGGGGCTGATTTTCATCCGAGCGCGACTCGATTTCTTGGTTCAATATTTGGTACACCTTCGAGTCCTGGTTGGCAGAAGAAGAACTGTGATATGCCAAGAGAGCAATCAGCTCTAATGCCGGCGCTAGCACTTGGTTGTCGGCCGAGATGTTCAAGGTCTGCGCCAATTTCGTTTCCAGCTGCTCTCTTTGAGGCTGAGCGCCAGTAATCGGTTGACGAACCTGACAATGAACAAGCAGTTGGAGTTGTCGAGCGCGAACCTTCGGGTGCGTCTCCACCATGAGCTGGCCGATCAAGATCGTCTGCAGTTTCGGGATAGACTCACTATTCAAATCTGCAACAACTAATTTGTTGGCAAATTTTTTGATAGCTTTCTTGCGGATTTGAAGCACATCAGACACCAGCATTTTCTGTACGAGGGGATGTAATTGCTGACCACTGGCAGGCATAGTCCACAAACTAAACCAAATTGATACCAATGCACGATCCAGCACATACATGCCAGGTCGGGTGGACAATAGTACCGCAGCAGTACGGTCAGAATCACAACGCACCAGTAGCTGATGCTCCACTTCAGCTTGAATATTCACGATAACTTGAGCAAACGCCGCCCTTGTTGAGCCCGTCTTCAGTGTCGCGAGAGCTGCCGAAGTATTTTCCACGTAATACCGTAGAACCACATCCACAGTGGCTACGAGCTCTGCCCGGATGGTAGCATTGATAGACCCAGTATCTTGGCCAGCCCAAAGCCACATCGTCGACGAAATCAACTTCGTAGCAACGGTCTCGAAGAATTCTGCCTGTGTATCCATTGAGATAGGAGTGGATTTCCTTTGAGCTTCACCAACGAATAGGTATTTTGTCGTAAGGTGGCGAATCTGAGTGAGTACTCCGTGAACGTAATTGTGGGACATACCCTTGGACCCCTTACTGTTTCGAATGCCTTGGGGCAACTTCGCACAGAGCATGGATAACACGGATGCGGCGTCGGCATCACTAACAATGGAAGCCACGACCTTCGCAGCCATGTGCCGGATAGCCATGGTCGGCTGAGAGGCACACTTCATCACGAGGGGGACAAAGCCCGCTAGACCACTTCCATCCTCGGACGGCGAGGCAGATACGTCAGCAACACGCTGGTCGTCCTCGTCACCAGGTCGAAGACGACACAAAAATAAGAGCAGCGGATACAGCCCAGGCGGGGCGGCCCCGCCTAGAGCACTTGGTTTGCTGTCATCTTTCAACAATCTGGATAGTTCACGAGCAAGGAAGCCCCGCAGTTGCTGGAAGCGCGAAAAGACATCATCGCTAGAAACCTGTTGGCGAGTTCCACCATCGGCAATCCGCTTGTCTCCAATCGCACGCTGGGTAGCCGCTGCGAAAAGCATCATTGATGAGTTGCGCACTGCCCACGATCCACAGTCGAAACCACGAACAGCAAGCTCAAACATATCCACAACGTAACGAGCAACGTCTTCTGCCAGAACTCCATCTTGGCAAATGAGTTTCAGAATGTTTAGTGCATGGACTCTTGCGCGCCACAGCGAATGATGTTCTTGGTGCGTATCACGCTTCTCAGCAGCATCAGTGTCCTCTCCAGCAAGACGCAGCAACGTTGACATTACCTTTGGTAGAATGACTGCAGCAGAATTGCGAGGCTCTGCACGAAGAATAGCTACAAAGCTAAATGCAAAGCCAGAGCTACGACGCAAAATGAAGTGCTGCTCTGACTTCTCTAAGCGCTCCAACAAACGATCAGCCCATCGCGATGGCAAGCCACCAAGTACAGAGTTTTGTTCGCCGTGAGCAAGGAATGCACGGCAGACACCCTCAAACGCCTGGTATGCAGTAGCCACAGCACCCTTGTGTTTAAGTTCAAACAACGAGTTCAGCAATGTTTCACCGCCGCGCTGTGCCATCTCTACGGTGAAGTAAGTGATGACACCCGGTGCTGGATTAGAGCTCGGGAGCGGCACACGTCGCATCAGCAGCTCAAGAATGGCTCCGCATTCTCGAGCTGCAAGCCAACTGCCTACCACAGCACGCTGCTCAGCGTTACCGTCTTCTTCTTCTCCATCGATACCGCTTTCGCCTTTCTCAACGATTAAGTGGCCTCGGCAGTCTACTCGAAGTGCCGAATTTGCTGTTTTAGCCACAGCACTAACCTCTCCCACTACACCAGCAAAGGAAGCTGACAGTTCCTCGTCACCAGTGCCGGAGGTAGCATCGCCAACCACAGCAAGAGACGCACGCATCGATTGGTGAACAGCCATGAAAATCTGCGTCATTGCATGCTGCCATTGCACGGCTTCACTTTCGGAGAGCTTATCGAAGTCCACATTTTCAAGCACGTAGTGCAACGATAGCAAAAAACCATGGACCAGAGGGGACTCCCCCCGCCTAATTTCTGCAGGGCTCAAGGCTTCCACGCGTGACAAAATCACTTGAGTTAGCTGCAAAACAAAGGCAACCTCTGCGTTTTTGCTACTTGCGTCAACGGCATCGCTTTGATGCTCCAGAGCGCGCTGGAACGCCAAACCAAAACGTTGAATTGATTTGCTGCATTTCTGGAACAGCAAGCGAATGAACATCGCTCCAGCATCGCTTTCACGCTGGCGAGGGCTGCCACAGAGTCCTACAGCCCAATCAACGAGGGTGCGAAGCTGTTCCCGTGTTGAGTATCCCGGCAGCTCGTCCGGATACAAGTCCAACACTGTGAACGCTAGCGAACGAATCGAGTCCCAAGCACTGATTAGCATGTTTAGCAGAGTCGTTACCATTTGGCCTGTCAGCAAGAGGCTTCGTGTTGGGCTCTTGGCGTGAGCTTCGTCATTTCCAAATCCGAACAACTGAACATACAGGAGAAGAACTTCCAGACCCAACGTCAACCGCTGAGGAAGCGCTCCAGGGTATACGGAGGTAACAACAAACAACTCCACCCAATGCTTAAATGAAACAGCAGCGGCATAATCATCGCGGATCGGGGTAGAAGTGTTCGGCTTCGCCTGATTCTTACTGGCAAGGCGCATGGTCTCCTTGATACGAACCAGCACGGTCTTCAGCCCGATCAAAGTATTCATGCGACCAGCGGGGCCAATCTCTTTTCCATTCACCACCAGGTAGTACTTCACCAGCCTTAATTCTTCATCCGTAGGCATACTGGTCGATTTCAGGGAGGCGCACAATGCATCGAACGCAGTACCACGGGTCTCTACCTTTGCATGTTGAAGGCCGCGCTCAATCTCGTCCATTGACACACCTACCAGCTTCTCAGGTGCCATTTTCTTGCGAGCAAACTTGAGAACTTCAAGTTCTGCCCATAATGCAACATCTGCAGCTTCCCCATCAACATGCTCTGTTGTAGCCTCCTCTTGAAGCCGCTTGACCAAGACGGGCACACAATCGGGGTCTTTTTTCAAAAGAAGAGGGATCACATACATGGCCACACGGGAACGAAGGTTAGCATCACGCGAGAGGAGTACTCCCACCACATCTGGGAGCCAAAGGAGCCGCCACGCAGTCACGGACTCGTCATTCGGCGGAGGACTGTCGTTCTTGCCACTCTTCTTACCACCTCCCTGGCTAAGGTCATCAAGAATCTGAGCAAACAAGTTAGCCGCGGCTGGTGCCGCATAGTCCTTCTGGCCTACCGCCGAAAGCAGCGACGACAACAGAGAGGGGCTAGCCTCCAGCACAGGCTTTGCGCCAGCTTCAGCGACCAAAAGCGTCAAGGAGCCGTACTTGGCTCGACTTGTAGTTGGCAGTTCAACGAGCCGCGGCAGAATCGCGTCACTCCACTCTTGGAAGCCCCCAGACAGCACGAAGTAATTGACAATGTGAGCGAAAACAGCAGCCATGAACTGGTTCACCTTCTTCGATGGGTGTTCCCAGTTCAGCAGCACTGCGGTGGTCAGGTTGGTCAGCGTTTCCATCTCCAGCACCGCTGGGCGACCAGAGGCAAGCTCCTTCTTGTGCTGCTGCAAGATCCCCACCGCGCGACGAAGGAAGGCCTCCAGCACCTGGAATGCGTACAAGCGGGTGTTGTACGCCTCCTGGTCGCAGAATTGCTGGACCCCCGTGAAGATCGCGTCCAGCGCGCTGTGGTCCGCGTTCTGGTGCTCGTCCAGCCCGAGGCTTGCGGCGGCGAGCGCGAGCTCCTCGTCCGCGAGGCTGTTGAGCAGGCCGCGGCACACCGCGAGTCTCGCCAGGTCTCCGAAGCTCTCGACGTCCTTCTCAACGTGAGCGCGGACCTGCACGTCGGCGCACTTGTCCAGGCCGACAACCTGCAGCTCCGGGTACGCTGCCTGCAGCAGCAGCTTGGTGGCGAGCGCGGGCTCGCCGGCCGACAGCTGCAGCAGCACGCGCAGCAGCAGGCAGTACGCCAGCCCGGCCTGCGTGAGCAGGTCCTTGTGCACCACGCGGGTCTGCAGCAGCAGCACGCAGTGCTGCGCGAGGCGGCGGAAGGTCTCGGCGAGCTGCTGGCGCTCGTGCGCGCGGCACTGCTGCAGCCGCGCGTCCAGCGCGTCCTTCATCGTGGCCAGCACGATCACGCTCTTGAGCGCGTGGCCGCAGCGCTCCGACGCCAGCAGCACCACGTTCGTGGACGCCGCCTCCGCCTCCTGCCGCCGGGCGGCCGCGTGGTACGCGGCGATGGGCGCGCCCAGCGCCTCGAGCTGCGCGGCGCAGCAGCGGAGGAACTGCAGCAGGTGGCGCGCGTCGCCCGCGCGCGCGCCGTCGCCCACGGGGTTCTCCACGAGCGCGCGCGCCAGGAACGGCGTCTCCACCAGCTGCAGCAGGCGGTCCAGCAGCTCCACGCGCTGCTCGGGCGAATCGGGCGCGCGCGCCAGCAGCGCGTCCAGGCACACGCGCAGCTCGTCGGCCGCCACCGCGCGCAGCTCCGCGGCCGCCAGCGCGTCCAGGACGAGCCCCAAGTTCTTGCGCAGCGCGCGCGCGCGCGGCGCCACGCTGAGCCGGAAGACCAGACGCCAGATGGCCGCCTGGAGCGCGGCGTGCTGCGGCCCCAGCGCCTTGCACTGCGCGCGCAGCAGCTGCAGGCGCTTGAGCTGCGCGTACAGGCTGCCGCGCGCGTCGCACAGCGCGGCGTACCACTGCGCCAGCGAGCCGCCGCCCAGCGCGGCGGGCAGCGCCGCGTCCGCCGGCAGCTCGCGCAGCACCTCGCGCAGCGCGACGCCGCGCGGGGCCGCCGCGCGCTCGGCCTGCGCCTCCTTCACCACGCCCTTCCTCTTCCTGCGCACCATGGCGGAATGGCAGCCACCGGCGCGAACATGGCTACACCCCCCACCCGACATGGCTGCATCGTCTGACCCTGGTGTGCGCCACACAGAGACACCACAGCCGCCGCCGCCGGCATTTCTTCAACGAGCCTCAAGTAACTGGCGCGCGGACGCGAAGATGGCTACGTCCGCGAGCGCGCGGGAGGCCGCGCGCGCGCTGCGCGCGCTCAAGCAGCGCGACAGCAACGGGCGACGCGCCGCCGCCGCGCAAGCTCCAGGCCGGCGCGCCGCACGGTACAGCGCCGTCTCCGGGGGACTACCCGGCGGCCGTGGCGGCCGCGGAGGCGCAGAGCGCGCGGCTGGCGCCGGACGGCGGCGGCGACGCGCGGGACGGCGCGCAGGTGGTGGAGGACGCGTCCGCGCCGTCCTGCGGCGGCGCGGCGGAGCCCGCGCTGCGGATCGACGCGGCGCTGACGCAGCTGGACGAGCACGCCGAGATGCTGCAGCTGAAGCAGAGTCGGACGCAGGAGAACGAGGACGCGCGGCGGGACGTGGAGGACCTCGTGGCGCGGGAGATGGCGCAGTGGCGCGAGCAGCAGGAGGACGCGACGGAGCGCCTTCACGAGGAAATGGACGAGATCCGGTCGGGCGTGAGCGCCCTCTTGAAGGACATGCACCGACTCAAGGAGCGGACCAAGTACCTCGTGCCGAGCATGGCACGCGTAGGCCCTAGGAGCTCACCAAGTAATGCCAATGGACCTCCACCACCACCACAGACAGCAGCAGTTGACATGAGTTTAGGCGGGCAGGCAGAGGAGCGCCGACGGAGCCCCCCGAGGACGCACCTGCCAAGTGCAGGGTACTCGATCACGATGGCTGCTCGCCAGTGTCAAGACGAACTGCCTCATTTCGAACATGGCTATGACGATGACTGCTACTGTCCGGGAGTGACGATGCCGAGCCAAATGGAAGCTCGCTACATCAACCCAGACCGTCCGCGCAGCGCTAGATCCAGCAACTCGAGCCCATTGCGTTCGGATGAGGAGGTTTGCCCCCTGTTTTCCCCTGACCGGCGTGCTGTGCAACCTTGTGAAAGTCCACATTACTCGTCCCGCTCGTCGAGCTTGTCCGACCGCCTCAGCGTCTACGGAGGTACGAGACCACATAGAATCCATCAGCCTCCATGTTTCACGAGGGCCAGTAGCGTGAGGGCCCCGGCAAGTTTGGGCGTGTAGTTGCGATATATTAACGTATACGTTGTGCCTGTCCTCGTAGAAGAGCACATGGTACCGAATGATGAACCCGCCACGGAGCAATTCGAGCAACAGCTTTTGGAACAACATCGTCAATTCTGGATTGGCGAAGGAGCAGGATAGCAGGTCCTACCGACCGATGGAGTTGTCCTTGTCTACCCCCTAACGAACCCCCAGGAACGGAAAGGAAATTCATCGTATTTGTAGTACTTTACATGTACGACCGAAGACAGACCCCGGACCTGGAAAGGAAGGAAGTTGAAGCTTAACGCTCGCCCAGTCGGTCATGCTGCCAGGAGTGAAGACCGTTCATAATATAATGGAGGAGCCCAATATACAGTCAAAACGAGAACGCAAGTATGAGAACGGTGAAGCCCAGATCGACGCCAACGATGTTACGAGCCGGGAGGATCAAAACACACTGGAGAAGCAGTGAGCAGCTTGCAGACATCCCAGAAGCACTCGAAACGCGGTTATAATAGTATTGGTTCGGAGACCAGGTAGTGAGGTACAGGTAGATATTGATTGCCCGCCTCGCGCATGCCAGCAGGTAGAATGAACCAATGAAAGTGCACTGCTATTGACAGAATTTCCGGAGAGATTCCTTTATACAATAGTACTTCAAGCATTATTTTCTGTAGAACTGAAGGTGGAAGGAGAAAACCTCAGAGCTGTGAAAGGCAATATCAATCCCGACGTGCTTAAACATGATAATGCAGAGACGTAGGCAAAGCATCTGTATTGTGCGAGGACCTAAATAAAATACTGAAGTATAAACGTTAGCCAATAAATTTACTGAAATTATTTATTTATGTGACCCCAGTAATCCGTGCTTCGAAGTATTTCATTTATCCTAGAACATGTTTCACGTCATTTAATTAAGCCCACAACGCATAGCCTGGAACTCACCTTTCATTCTACCATGCCCCTGATACCAACTAACAGACTGCCAGCTGAGTATAGCATACCTTAGGAGCTGGAGGAGGGTGAGCACTTCCTTCTCGGCGGGGTGATAATTTTCTTCATTCTCTTTCAGTACCCGACTATAAAACCGGACGGGGTTTAGCTTGTCGTCGTGCATCTGCATCATTGTACTGCTCAGCGCCCACTCATTGGCGAAGAGCCTGATATGGACATCCTTCGCCGAGTCGAAGTGTGGGCTTCGACTAGACCCAAGCCCTTTACGCGAAGTCGTGGTGCCGTTTGTGCTCCAAGACCCGCAAATTCTCGTCATCGGGAGGCTGAACGAATGCTGCCGACCAACTTCGTCGTGGCCATGAGTATGCGCACCTCTCGGCTTATGAAATTCGACTAGGAACACAATACTCAAAACGCTGGTGATGCTGAGCTGGTGGCGATGGCGATCAAGAGCAACAAGAATCAAGAGCAACAAGAGTGATCGAGTAGCGAACGTTTAGTAAGTACTTAATTAACTACAAGTATGAGCGTTTACTGGGGTGCGTTAATTGCCCAATAATTTACGTACGTTGACTCAATTTGACACCCTTAATAAAATAAAGTAGATACTTTTCCGAGCTCTGTATACATGTAACATGCTACTGTTACGGAAATAGCCGGATCAGGGGATCCTTTATTTTGACTCCGTATTATATTTAGCACTAGCCGAGCGCGGCGGTGGGTTTATGGTGGGTCCCAAACCGTTCCGCTCGCTGTGCCAGCTCGCTCCACTTCAGGGCAGGCCCACATCCGCTTCGCTCCGGTGGACTTTTGTGTTTCGCTATTAATAGTTTGAATATTTTTTATGTTTTCTTATTCATACCAAAAGTGAAGTTAGTTTACATAGAGTTTTGTATCACTACGTAAGATTGTCTTAATGTAAACCTATCGACCTTCATAATTCATAATTGTAGGTGTGCTAGATACTACTTGTACACCTTGCACTTTCATGCTACGTGGGCACACGGATGTACAGACAACGACTTACAAAGCCACGTCGCGGAGCATAGCAGTCACCAGTGGCATACGTCAAGGCTGCCCACTCGCGCCATTACTTTTCATACTAGCACTGGACCCGCTGTACCGAAAATTGGATGGATTTATGGGCATACGGGGGGTGATCATTCAATCAGAGGCAGGGAGATTTGAACTTAGGGTCGCCGGATATGCAGACGACACTGCAGCTTTCGTCCGCAACCCAGCCGATATACCAATACTGATGAGAGATCTGAGCATTTTTGGCAATGCGACGGGACTGCAAATCAACGCCGGAAAGACAAAAGTGATTGCGCTCCACCCACGTGGTCCGCCACTAGACATCATCTTACCACCGAATCTTACGTATCAGAAGCAGAGAGCCGACTGCAGGTATCTGG
>BSXT01005050.1:0-14379 GCA_030267785.1 Phytophthora fragariaefolia
CCTTCGGGTGCGCGGATGTACGGTCGAAACATGCTGGGTCGAGGATTGATCATGATGACCGTGTTGCCATTGTAGCAGGCACCAAACACGCGGTTGGCCTTGTCGACCGAGCTGGTTTCCATATAGAGCAGTCGCGTTTGGTGGCCCTCGCCAACCAGCGCGTTTTCATCCTCAGCCATAGCGGCAGCAAGGTCTCGGTACAACTTGAAGAGGAACCGAGAATGCGGCAACACCTCATCATAAAGGATGCCGGTGAAACCCAGCAACATGAGACGATGTTGCTGCGGAGCATATCAAAATAATCGGTGGGAAACAGCGACACACACCCTAGCCATCATCGCAGGCTGCGGCGCTGATATATGATCGCAAAACACATCTGTCTGCTCTGCGAATACAGCAAACATACAAACAGGTGCCAGTGCACAGTTCCTCCCATCGCTCTTGGCTTTGGTGTCTAATTTGTTTGGTTGAAGTGATAGCCATGACAGAGGAGAAACCAGCTCGATACAACCGTCTCGTGCAGCTCGATATTAACCGTCCGATGGACGCCATGGGTCATTTCAATGCAAAAGTGACGGACGGCCGGATCCCCCTGGTACTTATTCCGTCGTATCCTATTTTCTTCACGTTTATGCAGCAAATTCCGTCGGGAGTATGGGTGCTGCAGCAGACCTGGAATGCTCATGCTGGAATGATGGATCCTGGACTCAAAGTGTTCTGGCCAGCGTGGAACCGTGTTTCCCACGTTGTTACCAAACAAGCAGTCGCGTATTCCAATCCTGTTCGTGGTTGCCCTACTGCTGACAACGTCATGGTCGATATCGACATTTCAATCAGTTTCCAGATTGGCCCGACGGAAGATGATGCTGTCAAGTTTGTCTACACGCTTGGAGCTCACCGCTTAGATGAACTACTCTATAGTTTAACAGAAGAAGCTATTCGTGGACTAGTGAATTCGGTACGCTACGATCAAGTCCACGACTTGCGCGAGGATTTCGCGATGGGAATGAAGACGGACCTAAATACGAAACTTTCGCAATTTGGTGTGTTCATTCACAACGTTAAGGTTACGAATGTTGAGCTGCCAGCCTCGTTATCGTTGACACTTGAGGGAACTACAGCATTCAAGACCCGGATGGAAGAGCAGGAGAAGAATCACGAAAATCAGCTTCGTATCCTCGTGAATGAAGAGACCCAGAAGTTAACAGCGGCACAAAAAGAAAATGAACGTGCAGTTCAAGACCTGCTTGCGGTAAAGGCTCGTGCAAATATTATTCGCAATGAAATGCGTACGACCGCTGAGGCAAAGGCTCAGATGGCGATCGCCAAGCACAAAGCCGAATACGCCAACAAAATCAAGGAAGCAGAGGGCTTCAAAATTGATGCCGTTGCCACAGCTACAGCTGCTTCCGTACGAGCGCAAACTCAACCCGCAGTTGATCTTGCAAATCTAAATCAAAACTATGCGCAGTTTATCGCTGCTGCAAAGATCAAAAGTGATGCCATGGTTAAAGCTGCTGAACGTGAGGCGGCAAAAATCCTGGCAGACGCCGAGGCAGAAGCGGTTGCGGCTTCGTTCCTAGCTGAAAAGAGGTCGTTTGACTATCAACAGAAGAAGATCCGTTTAGAAACTGGTCTTGCTCAGGTGGTTCCAATGGTAATCAGCGGCAAAAATGGTGACGATTTGATTCGCCAGACTGTACTTCAAACTCTTGACATTAAGAAGTGAAGAATTGTGGCATAATTATCAGACAAGGAGACGCGGTAATATACCGTAAGAGCAGCCCGCTGAAGAAGATAGTTCGGAGCCAACGAAATTTGCATCTTTTAACAAGCTAGAAAATGCAGTTCTTAAATGTGTTGGCTTGTGTGAAAGCATATCTTCGGAATAATTCATCCATATGTGAGTGTGCTCGAGGTTCATGCGAAGCCATGACTCAAACTCAAACTAACGATACCGTAGAACAGGGATATGACCGACAGGCCAAAACCAGTCACTTCTGCTGCTGAAATGCATTTGGCGCGCTTGCCGAGACATACCGACTGTCCACGTTGTCAATGACATGATCAGCAAGAAGATGCTCGGAAGGACCCATGAAAAATGCTCACTGAAATCACCGAGCTTCCTGAATGTAGTTGGGTCTAACCCGGCGCTGCTTCGCTCTTTTGACAAGTCCGTTGCCAATGAAACACGTAGTAAGTATGCTTCTAGACCGGTAGGGGCAATATTGAAAAGGCACAATTGCCATTTATTTAAAATGAAAATATTCGTAAATGAAAATGGCAATTGTGCCTTTTCAACATATAAATATATGTAGCCATCCTCAAATAATGGCTGCACGGCGTCAAATCTCAAGTTGAACGTGGGGGAGGCCAATGCTGCGAGCCTCGGCCTGCCGATCCGCAGCTTCCTGCAGGCCCTTGCGGCTGTGGTCTGGGATCACCACACGTGGATCCGTCGATGCGACGTCGCTGCAATGCCGCGGCATGTTCTCGTACGTGAACGACCCAGCGCAGGGCCGTGACGCCCTCGTCGCGACGAGCCGCGAGACGCTGCGGGAGTTGGGCAAGCACGACGACCGCGTGGCGCTGCATTTGCCCTTCTCTCCGGGCCCCAAGGGGCCTCGAGACGAGCTGCCAGTTCGCTCCACGCGACTGCCGGCGGGGCTCGAATCGCTGCGGAGGACGGCAGTGCTGGAGATCCATAACCCGTCGGCCCGCAACGCGCTGAGCGGGAAGATGATGGCGCAGCTGGCGGACATCGTCGCGCTGCTGGAGGAGCCCAACGTGCATCGCGAGCTCAACGCTGTGGTGCTGAGAGGCACAGACGGCTGGTTCTGTGCCGGGGCGGATCTCCGAGTGGCTCGACAGGAACTCAACTCGAGTGAGGCTGGAGCTGCCATGGGGGCGCTGATGGTAGACACCCTGACTAGGTTTCGGCGTCTGCCTTTGGTGAGCATTGCAGTGATTGAAGGAGGGGCATTCGGAGGTGGAGCGGAGCTCGCAACGGCCTGTGATTTCAGGGTCGTTGAAAGCAACGCCGTCATTCAGTTCGTGCAGGCTCGAATGGGCGTCGTTCCTGGATGGGGCGGCGGAGCTAGGCTGTACAAAATTGTCGGGAGGCAGCATGCACTGAGATTGCTGTGCACTGCGGAGAAATTGCTCCCTGAACGTGCGCTGCAACTGCAACTGGTGGATGAAGTTTTCGCTGCGCCAAGCCAAGAGGCGACTGACGCTGCGATCCGTATGTTTGTAGAGCCCTTTGACGTACTTGCCCCAGGTAATGCTTGTGGTAATGACATATTGCGATCCTTATATTGGAGCTGACACTGGGTTGTATTTTGCTTTCAGCGGTTTCCCACGGAGCGAAACGCGTGGTATGTAAGGCGGATGATGTTAGTCTGGACGAAGTCCTCGAGTTCGAGCACGGCGTGTTCAAAACGCTTTGGGGAGGGCCGGCGAATCTAGAAGCTCTAACGAAGGCTTTGAACAAGAAAAAATGAGTTGATGTGTCGTTTCTGAAGTTTCCTGAGTTGAGATTATAAACGTGAACGTCAGGGGCTCGAGATGACGATGGAACTCCCGCCCGATTCGGTGCTGCCACGGACACGGACATTCTCATCAATCATGACCGCGACTGAAGTTCGCAAGCACTACCTCTTCGTGCCAGCTGTGACGAGTTCACTTTCATCCAGTCTACTGCTTCAGAGACGGGCATATTTCTACGTTGCTGTTGGCTTGGCAACGACACAATATTTCTACCAGTTTCTCATGTTGGTCGGCACCTACTTGCCGGGTATGAATAACAGCATATTCCTAAGTTGCAATGCTAATAAATGAATTGCTGAAGATCGTGCGCCAGCTTAATCTCCTTGCCTTGCTAATGCTCGCTATGACAGCTTGCTTGGCCAAGCTGTGTACAGGTCTGACCCACCATCTTTCACCCGCCCACATCAGCACAGGCTTCGAAATTTTAGGCATATTCTGGTAATGTCTGGCATGATATACTAATGATTTGAGTGTGCTGGGTGTGCATCCTTGAGGAGATATGACCCACGCACATACCTCCCTTGTTTCTTGGCTATGATGCTGTGAGCCTTAAGGCTTAGCTCTCGTTGATTCAACTGGATTGACTTCTGCTTCAGCTCGATCATGCGTTTCTGCTCGCGTTTCGCATGACAATATTGAAGACGCACCTCTCGAATATGGTCCGAAGCGCTAGTTGTTCGTTGTGGAATATTGTGGTACCAGCGGTTTCGACGCTCGAGGCTGGCAGCAATTTCTGATTTCTTAGCTTCTGTCTTGCGTCGGCGCTGCGCTATTCGGAGATGATCCTGCGCGGACAGGCCAGCGACTCCAAGTTCCTTGTACATAGCATCATTTGATCGTCGGATCTCCCGACGTATTTGAGCCCATGACGATTGTAACGCACGCTCCTCTTCTTCTTTCAGCGCTTGCCTCTTCCGAAATTCCACAACTCGCTTTGCCGCGACCCGGGCCTGTAACGTACCTAGGTCAAGTTTTGGCGGCGATTTTATTCGACTGGTGTTGTTTATCGTGGATACCTTGAATGGAATAGGAGGTGCAGCAGCTCCGTAGTGCTGACCATGAATCCGAACTAAATCCAAAAATGACTTGCTGTTTGCCGGGTCGACCGATCCACTCCAATTTGGTATTGTATCAGAGTCCGATAGATCCATTGTGTCGGCTCTGCCATCTTCTACCTCTGGTGTCGGCTCTTTGTCTCGAATACTGTTTGCATCAGCGATACCATCTTCGTTGGGTTTAGCTTTTAACTCGGTGCACTTAACGCTATCTGGGGATTGACGCGACAGCCTAGCGAATGTTCCAGGGTCGTGAGCAACTGAGGCACCAAACACCGGAACTTGTGTTGGCTCCGCATCACGAGTATCATGTTCACCAGCAGCTGAGATTATATCCTCCTTACTCACCGAAGGCTCCTCTTCCTCCCAGTCTTCGCCATAGTCGTCGACTACACTAGTCATATTCAATAGCGCCTACTTTGAACTGGTAGACCACTCCACAAGTGCGAACATCTTGAGGAAGGAGACCTTATGCTCATCAAAATCGTAGAATCCAGAAGCCCGCCACTAAAAATATGGCAAATTCAACGGAAGATTCCTACCGGATCAGGCGGATAAGATCAATGACCTAGACTGCAAGCCGTTCAACTCTGCCTGAAACATTCTGGTCGTTATGATGCATCTTACACGGGTCACTGGTTCACGACTCGACTCTCTCGATAATGCTTTGTTTACGGATAAAATCTCACTTATGCTTCTTTTTTAGAGCACTTTCAAGAGCTTGAAGATTAGCCGGGCCTCCCCACAACGACTTGAACACGTCATATTCGTAGGAAAGTACATCCAAGCTCACATCATCAGCTTGATTAATAACTTGCTTCGCGCCATGCGAGACCGCTGATCGCAGAAAAAACAGTGGCACAGTTAGCACAGCTCACACGAGACCGATTTCGCAAAACGTTTTGCAGATTACCTGGTGCGATTGCATCAAACGGAGTCACGAAGCTGCAGATGGCAGCACCAGCACCATCCGTTGCAGCGTCAAAAGTGAAGTCCGCGAGGTTAATTTCTAGCGCACGCTGAGCCGTCAACTTCTCCGCAGTGCACAGCAGCCTCAACGACTGCTGCCTCCCCACGATCTTGTACAGTCTCGCACCTCCTCCCCACGCCGGCGATACGCCCATGCGCACTTGCACGAACTGAATGACAGCGTTGCTCTCCAGGATCCTGAAGTCGCAGGCCGTGGCGAGCTCCGCGCCTCCTCCATACGCGCCGCCTTCGATGCACGCGATGCTGACCAGCGGCAGACGGCGGAACCTGGTCAGCGTGTCCGCCATGAGCGCCCCCATGGCCGCGCCGGCCTCTGGCGACGTCAGCTCCTGCTGCGCCACGCGCAAGTCCGCCCCAGCACAGAACCAGCCGCCGGTGCCGCGCAGAATCACGGCGTTGAGCTTGTCGTGCACTTGTGGGTCCTCCAGCAGCGCCACGACGTCCGCCAGCTCCGCCATCATCTTGCCGCTCAGCGCGTTGCGCGCCTTGGGGCTGTGGATCTCCACCACCGCCGTCTTCTGCAGCGCCTGCAGCTCCGCCGGCAGCGGCGAGCGCACGAGCGCAGACGCGCCGCTCGGCGCGAACGGCAGGTGCAGCGCCACGAAGTCGTCGACTCGTCCCAAGCCGCGCAGCACCTCGCGGCTCCTGGCCACGAGCGCGTCGCGGTCGCCCGCCAGCTCGTGCACGAAGGCGAAGAGCTCCATGGTCCCCGTTCTTCAATGTCCCAGCGAGTGGGTCGATACAAACCTCAAGTCATAGTGATACGCACTTTCATTGGCTGAAATGCGGTTCAGCACAATTGGTGTGCCGCACACAGTTGCGCATTCACCGCATTCGAGCGATGATGGAGGAGGCCGCGGCGAAGGCGCAGGACGTGGACGCGGACGGCGACGACCAGCTGACCGACAGCGGGCGCAACTGGGGCGCGGACGTGCTGCTGGAGCTGGTGAAGATCTGGCGCCGCGTGTTCCTGGCGCACCCGGACTGGAGCCGCGTGCAGCGCATGCAGGCGGTGTACGACGCCTTCAAGCAGACGGTGGACTGCTCGCAGCGCAGCCACAAGGCCGTGGACGACAAGCTCTACAGCATGAAGCAGATGTACCAGTTCATCGCGCAGGTCAGAGACCAGTTCAAGCAGGGCGGACCCGACAAGGCGCCGTCCCCGTCCTGGTTCGAGCTCACCAAGGAGGAGCGCCGCGTCGTGCGCACGCTGCACCGCGTGCGCATCCCCAACATCTCGCTCGAGGTCTACAACGTCTTCGACAGCGTGCTGAGCCCCAGCGCCGTGGCGGCGCGGAAGGCGCAGGAGGGCGGCGCCGCGGCTGCGCAAGGATCCACGGCGGCCCCGCTCGCCGCCGCGCCGAACGAGGACGGGCAGGAGATCACGCAGGAGATCCTGGACGTCAAGCGCAACTGGAGCTACGACGTCACGCTGCAGCTGGCCAGGGTCTGGAACAACGTGCACAGGGAGAACCCCGCGCTCCGAGGCGCCACACTCAGCTTGAACGTGTACAACGCGTTTATGGCGGCGGTAGGCGGATCGAACCGCTCCAGGAAGGCTGTGGACGACAAGATGCACTCGATGAGGGAGATGTACCGCTTCATGAAGAACTACGAGACCAAGCGGATAACAACGGGAGAGCCCAAAATCCCCTGGTTTGACCTCACCAAACCCGAGCGACGAGCTGTTCGTGCCGCGAACAAGATCCGAGTGCCCAACCTTGCGCCGGATGTGTACAACGAGATCGACATGCTCATGACGAGAATGAACCAGAGCTCTCCGTCAGATACTCCAATCGAATCGGCACCTACGCTTGCTGCGCCTTCGGTGGACCTAGAAGGTAGTCAGCACCACTCGAACTATGCGCCGTCGACATTTATTGTAAACAACAGCAACGCTGCTGCCGCTCAGCCTTCACAGAACAATATGGCGACAGGCCAGAATGGCAATGCCCAGCCGGGCCAGCTCACCTGCGAGTGCGGCGCCAAACGTCTTCTCGATATTGCTCCAGCTACGACGTCAACCAGTGGTAACGGTAATATGTCGCAGCAGTACCTTCAGCAGCAGCAAAGCAGCAGACCTGCCCCAGTGGTTACAGGTCAGACCATTCAGGCCCCCGTCAGCTACTTTCCAACTCAGCAACTTCCGGGCCAGGGCACGCCAAAGCGTCAGCGCACAACTCAAGAGCAGGTTTCGACGAACCAGGTGGCTGCCGGAGTTCAAGCGATGGCGAACGCGGGAATGGTGGACGCGCAGTCAGCACGCGACTTCATGGAACAGATGCGCATATCGCTAGTTCAGGACCGAGAGGAGAGACGGCAGCAGCATGCCGAGCAGATGAGCGCGCTGCGTGAGATCGCGGCGTTGCTGAAACAGAAAAGGTGAGCTGTCGACGCACGAAGGAACTTCGATTCAGTCAGGTGTATTTGTCAAGACCCCACTTAGTTTTGCAGCTTAGTGAGTGGGCGTCCATGCAATCATAGCCATATTCAGAATGCAGTTGTATTTCCCAGTTGAACTTCACGGAGCGGCATGCTCTTGGAGAATTCGCGAGCGAAGCGTGTGTCGAGAAGGAAGGATATCCGTCACTCCCGGACACAATAGCTCAAGGAATCTCAGCACTGAATCTTGCTCGATGAAACGGGCAGATAAGTGGTTCTCTGCAAATATCTCGACCAGCAATCGCTCGATCTCTTCAACTTCATGCTTGGTAAATTGGCGTCGCCTGTCCTGCGTCTTCAAGGCAGGGGTTAACTTACGTCGCTTGGCAATCAGCACGGACCCCTTGTCAAGGACCAGGGTACGTCGTGCGCGAGACTTGTTCATAGATTGCGATCTACTTGTAGCCGTTCGTGTGACAACAGATTCCGGCGTGTCAATGGAGCTTCGATCAAGAGAAAACGCGGGGCTGGCCTCTTGCGTTGCAGCTGCAGCTTCGGTAGGCAGACTTGGATCGCGTGGTGCCTTCTGTGGAAGCTGTGCAGCCTGGTAGTGGGTGCATCTGGCGAGGTGGCTCACGTAATTGCGTCGCCTGCCGATGACCACTTTTGGCGTCGTGGGTGTCACGTCGCTGTCATAGGCCGCTCTGCAGAACTTGCATTCTCGGTAGCTGTACCCCCCTGGTGCGCTCCCCAGCTCCTTCAGCAGCTTGAAGTGTTCAGCCTCTTCGCTTGGTGGACGGCCCGCTCGCGATGCCATCGACTTCAGACGACCAGCGAGTGGCCAAGCCGTTTTTTTATGAGTCTAAGTCCACTGAGGTCATATTCCCGACCCAACGCGAAATTTGCAGCAGGCAAAATTGAGGATACCTGGAGAGATGTGTACTGCAGTAAGTTACGAGTAGCCGTTGCAGGTATCGCACAGCATGGCGGAGGTGGAGGACGCCCGCAGCCGCCTCATCGGCGAGACGGACGTGCTGGCGGCCATCACCAGTGAGTACCTGGACGAGAACGCGAGCAGGAAGGACACGGCGGCGGCAACGGTGTGTCTGGGGCGCGTCTTCATGACGACGTTCCGCTTCCAGTTCGTGCCGGACGAGGACGAGTACGACCGCGTGAAGCGCCATCTGCTGGATCGGAGCGAGGAAGAGATCGAGAGTTTCTTTCTCATCCCGTTGGGCTGCATCGCGTCCGTCAAGAAGAAGAACTCCGTCGTGGAGATCCTCACCAAGGACCTGCGCCAATTGTCGTTCCGGTTCGACGTCGTGGAGATCACCAAGGTGCGGGCAGACGTCGTCGTCACTTTGCACGCTTGTGCCAACACTGATGTATTGTTGTCTGTGCTATCTTTCGGCCAGATCTACTCGGTGTTGACGACATACGTGTTTCCCGATAAAACGGAGTTTTTGTTTGCGTTCTACCACAGGTGCGTGGCATTCACCGTTAGTGAGTTTGAATTGTGATGGCCCGGTGCATTGACTTGTTTTGCTCTTGCAGACTCTCAGAAAATATGCTAGAGGCAGAGCCTCTGCTGCCGTGCGTTCTGGACTGGGATGTGTACGACGATCAGTCGGAATGGGAGCGGCAGGGTGTGTTTGACAACGGAGAGTGGCGAATCTCGAGCTGCAACGAAAACTTCCGCGCGATCGAGACGTATCCGGAACGGCTGTTAGTCCCTGTTGGGGTTACGGATGAGGTGCAGTAACTGTGTACTTCGTGAAGTATTGAATTGTCCACTTGTGGCAAGATACTTGACGTTTAGTGCTCGACGGCAAACATGACAGGTGCTGCTGGACGCGATGAATTTCCGCTCTTTGGGGCGTATTCCGTGTATGACGTGGTTCAACAGAGGCAATGGTGCAACACTGAGTCGTTCTAGCCAGCCAAGAATTGGAATGTCAAAGGCCACATCGCCTGCCGACGAGGGTTTGGTTGCCGGTATCGCGTCATCGAATCCGCTACAGGGGCAGCTCCAAATCATTGACTGCAGACCAATGTCAAGCGCGCTTGTACGTTGATTTGAGAACGAGGGTGTTGTAACGGTTATAGCTAAGATTTGTTGTTGCGCTACACCCAGGCAAACCGTGCGAAAGGCTACGGTGTTGAGAGCTCTGTTAACTACAAGACCTCTACAGTGACGTTTATGGAGATTCCAAACATCCACTCAATGCGGGAAAGGTGGGGTCCTTGCCTGATATGATATCGCTTAAGCCTACTTAGTGTTTCACCCCTTGCTTCATGTTCAACTTTACGTAGTATGAAGAAACTGAGGAACCTCTGCGCATCACCATCATGTGACAACTTGCGATGGCTTGGAAGTATCGAGGACACTAAATGGCTGGTCTATATTCGCCAGTTACTGAAAACTGGTCTTCATGTGGCGTCACTTCTCCGGTCTGGAGAATCCGTGCTGCTGCACTGTAGTCACGGCTGGGATCGCACAAGCCAAATATCGTCGCTTGCTCAGATTTTCGTGGACCCATACTTTCGAACTTGGAAAGGTTTCCAGGTACTCGTTGAAAAGGAATGGCTTTCATTCGGACACCCGTTCCATCTTCGGCATTCTCACGGTGAAAAGGCGGACACACAAGAATCGCCGATCTTCATTCAGTTCCTGGACTGCGTCTCGCAACTGGTTCGAATCTACCCAAGCTACTTTGAGTACGTGAACAAATCGCTCTTAACTATTTTATGTTTTCTAACATAATTTTGGTTATCATCGCATCATAGGTTTAATGAAGGCCTATTGCTTCTACTTGCCGATGCACTGCACTCTTGCCGTTTTGGAACGTTTTTGTTCGACTGTAAGAAGCACCGCATGGAAGCGAACCTTGAAAACCGAACAGCTTCTGTGTGGACGTGGGTCAACGGCTTCCGCCCACAACTTACAGAGCAAATCTTTGTTCCGAAACAGATCCTGAATCCTCCTCTTCCAGGATTATTGAAATGTGTTGCACTTTGGGATGCTATGTTCATGCGCTGGTCTGGCCAACCTCTTGTGCAGGAGCCTCCCATTTCGACAAACTTCTTTGCCGACAACGCTCAGCGCACCCCTACATGGCAACTTCCTCAGGGCACCGTGAATGCTTTGAATGTAGCGCTTACCCTCAAATATCACGAAGCCCAGCTTATTCAAGATCTGCAGGAGCGTATAGCAGCGTTAGAGGCAAAGGTAAAGGGCCGCAAGGGATCAAGACACTAGAAGATGTTCCTGAGTTTACTACAATTGCTACTACTGTACAGTTGTTCATCTACTTCAAGTAATAAATTCTGTTTGATCTTACTCTATTCGTCCGTAGAGGCTTTCCCCCATAGCTTGAACATGGCTTTCTCGTGTGCAAAATTGCGTCGCTCTGCTTCTAACTGGTCGAGCAGATGCCAAGGTACCTTAGCTGCTAAAATGAACTGTCGTTTTCGCTGTTGGTGGTCCATTCCATGCATCGGGTCTTCAGCACGGTTAAGCTGCGTCTCTGCTGTGTGGTCTACTCCTTCATTGTTAGCAATATCAGCGGCTTCCCGGTTTTGTCTCTCCTGTCTTGTTAAAGTGATGCGTCTTTCGTGCCCACGTTGGCGCCTTTGGACTTTGTCAAACGTACGCTCTACTTCTCTGAAAATGGGGTTAAATAACGCCTTTGTCTGTTGAATCTGAGCTGCGGCTGCAGTATGGTGAACTTGGTTCACTAGATCTCTGATATGATCTCTTGTATCACGCTCCCGTGTTTCATCATCTAGCACTTGCCCAGTAGACTGAATTTCCTGCATCCGAAGCCTCCATCTATCTTGAACCAGAGCAAGAATATCAGTTGAGCCGATGCAAAACACTTCTTTTTCTTGAGCCGCGTCCAACACCTCTTGGGACCATTTGGTTCCTCGCCAGCGATTGTCAGGTTTGCCATTTGTCCTGTAGAAATGAATTTTCCACCTCCGTCGCATTTCGGCAATATGCTGACGTCTCTGGATTAACTTTGTCTGATACCTGAACTTACACTCGCGCTAGGACAAATAATTCTGGTTAATGACCCGCTGGGATTTATTCTCCTCAATGTGTGGTACCGTTCATACCTCCCAGTAGTCTAGAAATTCTTCATTTCTCCAAATTTCAAACTGCGACAAACGCAATTCCCTCAGCACTTTTACCACCACAACAAAAAACTCAGATTACATGTAGCTACCCGTCGACGCTTCTCCTCTAGTTCATATATGCGCTGCTGGAACTCGATAAGTTCTTTTTCTTTGCGCTTGAATTCTAGACCAACGCCAAACACCGTGTCTAGCTTTAGCCTTGTAATAAGTGCGCGCTGCTCCTTCATTTTTGCCTCCATCTCTTCCACCCACCCGTGCTCAATGGCGCGGGGTGATACCCTCATACGCTGCGTCTGCATATCAAGGAATATACTTTCCATCTACAACAAGGCAAGTCACTTTTAAAATACCTAAGACTATCCTGATCAGGCATTCATTACGTACATCGTGAATTTGCTCGTGCTGAGTGAAGTACTCATATTCGAGTTGCGCAACGCTGGAAGGCGCATCACGATGACGTTGGTTAGAAGTGAAAAATATAGGAGAAGATTTTGCAAAATTTCAAACTTACCGCTGCTGAAGCTGCTTACGGTTCAGTCGCGCCTGCAGCTTGTCGCGTTGAACACGATGCCATTCTTCTTCGGCCTCCAATATTGCCATGAATTCTTGTCGGTTGTATGTCTCTCTGTCACGCAATAGTGCATTTATCTCCATCCGAACTTTCATACCACGAAACATCCGTTGAATCTGAATGGCACTACTCTCCAGTTGCGCTGCCATTTTTCGTGTCAAATTTCGAGCCAGTGTACCACGAATCAGTCGTTGTAAATTGGTTGCCCTCACTTCTAGCCAGCGTATATCCGATCGTTTCCGCGAAGCGAACCCTCGCCACGCTGACTGAATGTGTAAGGCTGCAACCTCCCTCTTATATGTGCGACAAAACTTCTTTGCGAAATGCATCCGGATGACAGATTGAATCCTGGCAGCATTAATGTATTCCCATCGTTTCCAAGTTGCAACCACGTTATAGCGAATGTAGTAGCCACGAAATAGAGCCTGCAATCTTGTCACCCGTATGGTGCGATTTACGTGCCAAATGCGAACCCATCGTCTTGTCAAGTACCCACGGGCTATGCGCTGGATCTGCACCACCGCCTTGACCTGTCGGAAGTAAAGTCGCCAGAACTGACGGTGTAAGTATACCCGCCACCACTTCTGTAGCTGACGTGTTGCCTGCTCATATCGAAAGAAAAGCCCATTGAGGAAATGCTCAGCCGCAAGGAGAGCGGCGTTCTACGGTGCGCACCTCCGCGTAGCGCCGTTCCAGCGCCAGCATATCGTGAACAATCCGTGGTCGGGCCTTCTTCCTGTCACTCAGACACAAATCTAAGCATAACAACACCAACAAGCAATTAAATGCACTCAGATGACTCGCACTTCTTCACTCTCTGGCGCAGCTTGGTGTCTCTCATGAGCATGGCCAGCCGCAGGTTCTCCATGGCGTAGATGCTTCCCTTCTTCCTGTTGTTGTTGCTGCCGACCTCGGTCGCTCTGGCCGCCAGCTCCCGCTCATCCGTCGGCAGCTGCCGCAGCCGCCGCATCTCCGTCTTCCGTTTCCATTGCAGCTGCTGGTCCTTGAGCTCCTGGTCCTGGCGCGTGGCGGCGCTAGCCAGCGCGTACTTATCCTTGACACTCTGCTTGCGCAGCCGGGCCAGCGCCTCGGCGCGCTCCTCCTCCTCGCGCCGCACGTCCACCTCGGCCGCGCAGATCCATGCCGTCTCCACGGACACGAGCGCGCTCGAGAGCTTCCCGCTCTGCATTCCGGCCGCCAGCACGTCTCTTCAAGATCCTCGCGTACTTATCCATCGAACTTAATCTACTTGTTACTTCAGGATTCGAGCAGCTCGGTTCGACGTTTAAGTTCGCATCGCCCGCCGCCTTTAGTGACATAAGTCCCCCGCTGCACTGCCCGTGGGAAGCGACTGGCTCCGCTGCGTCGTTGGCCCGACCCGCCACCTGCCGCCCCAGTATTGGAATTGTCGCCGTGACCTCGCGTTCGCCTCCTCTTCCTCGCCTCTTTCGCCATGGCTTCTGTCGCTGCTAACCGCCCCGTCGTGTCCGTCCTCTCCGTGGAGGGCGAGAGCGCCACCGTCGCGTCGCAGGTGGTGCTGCCGGCCGTGTTCACGGCCCCGATCCGCCCGGACGTGGTCAACTTCGTGCACACGAACATGGCCAAGAACCGCCGCCAGGCGTACGGCGTCTCGCGTGAGGCCGGCCACCAGCACTCGGCCGAGTCGTGGGGCACGGGCCGTGCCGTGTCGCG
>BSXT01005051.1:0-12344 GCA_030267785.1 Phytophthora fragariaefolia
CACACACACGCACACACCATGAGCATCGCGGTGAACGTGCCGACACACGCCGACGCGCGATACTTCGACTGCTCCTGGCTGCAGATCGGCCAGGACCTGCGCACGCAGCGCTGGAAGAACGTGGTCAACATCGACCGCATGCTGCGTAACCACCGGCCCCACGAGGTGCTTACGCACGTGGAGCAGAACGCCAACTGGTACGCCAAGACGTTCACGCTGGCACTCAAGGTGGAGCGCATCATCTTCGAGGCCGCGGCCTCGCGCGAGAGCTACCTGGACGAGAACACGCTGCGCGTGCGAGTGGCGCAGGTCTCGCGCCGGCTCATCGAGCTGCGCAAGCACAAGAACATGGCCAAGTTCGCTCTGCGGTTGCCACGCCACCTGCCGATGGCGAAGCGCGCGCAGCAGTAAGCAAGTGACCGGTTATCAAGAACGAACATGCATACCACCGCCACTAGGGCGCTGTACAAGTTTAATTTAGTTTTAGAGAGTGATTATTTAAGAAAAAGAGCGCATTGTGAGCGGATCGATATTACTAATATGTACTACCTGTTGTATTTTGCAGTACATGTACATGCATCCCAATAAACTGCTTTCGATCGCAGCACCATGCATCCTATAATAAACTGCTATTGATCACGATAATTACTGTTTTTCCGTTAGCCCGCTCACTACTCGGGTCTCATTTACGTCGCCAGTAGTGCTTGCTTGTTACAGCTGTAGGGGCGACGTATTGGGTAGCGAGACTGCGTTAATATCGTGTGCAGCTCCATTCTTCCTGCGAAATGAACTGACGGTAAGCAGTCTAGTGTCTGCAGCAGCTTCGCCGGTCAACTTCAGACACAAAAGTGGAGTTGCTCAGAATTTTAATATTCGAAGCTTGCGTCGCAGATGAATTTACGAACCTATCGAAGAAGGCAATGTTGCTCCGCTTCTTTAGTTTTAATTGGTTTCGTTATTTTTTATAAAAAGCTAAAATAGCTACGAAACCATCGTCAAAGGCGCGCGACTCGGTGGGGATTGATAACGATGAAGGATGGGACGGAATAGAGCAATTCGCTGCAGATAGAGTTTACTAGTACATAAAAATAATAGAATGACAAATGTGGTCAACACCCAGAGTTAGACATTCATTTACATCGCCACATTGTGATTTACCTCAATTCTCGCCCTAGCCCTGACTATTTCAGCTTGAAGCTATCATGATGGACTGCTTGGTTTTCCTAGAAGGCCCATGTCCATGGCGCGACGTCTCTCATAGCGAACTGCAATGTCAATTTATCGTCCCGTCATCGAGAAATAGCGACTGTCTTAAACGCTCCGTTTGTAATGCAGCCTGGGCCTTTGAGGATAGAGAGAGGGGCATACAAATGTAGTACTAAGTATTTAACAACATGCTACTCTTCCAATGCATCGTGCGCTCAGTCACATACATGTACTGAACGTCTCTAATCGCCCATCGGAGGTGCTCGGCTCAAAACGAATTGCCAGCTCGATGCCGACGATTTGTTAAGAGAGGAGCCGGGAATTAGCTCGTGGCAACGTTTAACGCAGCGTTTTACGGGCCAATCAGGTGTCTCGCAGTAAAGATATGAGAATTGGCGCACGGACGTGCACTATTGTACGGGTGTAATGGAAATGCGCTCCATAGGCTTTCCAGTGCTCTCCAGAATCCCCCCCTCGTGGTGCACTCTGGGTTTGGCCGCGTCGAGCAAGAAGCTCTGACCGTCGCGGCTGTTAACTCCGGGACTTGTTGAACTCGCACTTTGCGCTTCGCGTCGTCTGCCGCAAGACTCTCCAAGCAATGACTACGGGACTATCAGCGTTCTCCGGCATCCGCGAGGTCCGCGCCACCCAGCAGGCGAAGCAGGACCCGAGCACTTTTTTCTTCGGCATGGCGCCCACCGACCCGATAGAGCCGCTCCAGGGCCCATCCACCCACGCCTTGTACGGGGTGCCTGCGGGAAGCGCCGGCTTTGGGCCCAACGCATTTTCCGCGAGCAGCAGCTACAGTACCAACTGGCGCGAGAACGACAGCGTCGTGCAGGGCCTGCGCACGCGCAACATCGTGCTCATCGAGCAAATGCTGAGCAACCACGCAGCGCACGACGTGCTGACCCAGGTGCCCGAGAACGTGGACTGGCACTCCAAGACCTTCCTGCTGGCCGTCAAGATCGAGCGCCTCATGTTCAACACGGCCACGTCGCGCCACGACTACCTGAACGAGAGCACTCTGCGCACGCGTGTGCAAAACTTGTCGCGCAACCTCATCCAACTGCGCAAACGCAAGAACATGCTCTCGGAAAACTTCTCGGCACTGTCGATGAGCTAGAATTGACTCGTGAGACGCCAATCGAGCGTGCGACGGGACTTGGTTTCAGTGGCGGGGTCATCAATTCCAGCGGACCCTGCGACGTCGTTATCGAGTGCGTACGGCCGTCGCACCAGATTGGAAACGAGCGAAGAGGTATTTATCGAGCGACGGGTGGTGCTGCTAGCAGCAAGCAAGCCGGGAGGAAGGCTCTAGTTATGTACTATTTTAATGTAAATTTTGCCTTATCGTAAATTTTGTGGCTGGGGATCTTCAGACTCGAGTGAGTTTTGAGGATCCAAGGGAAGGCCTATTGAATTTAAGCCCTTCAAATTGAAAGCTTGCTTCCGCTGGTGCTGTTATGGTGCTGCCGGTGCTGCCGGTGCTGCCGTGTTAATCCAAGGAGCACGTGATGCAGACTGACTCAGAGCGCTTCGCTCAGGATCGCCTCCCCCTGATACCGCACCTCGCGAAATCGCGAAATACGGAGCACGCCGGTCGCCTTAAAGGAGACGGAAGGCACGCATGGGGCCGGGGCGGTAGCGGCGGTGAACTCTGCTGCCGGCCTTCACGACCTGATGTGTCCCGCCAAGAAACCATCACTCAGGCCTTAAACTGGCTGGATGGCTAGCTGGGACCAGAGCGAAAACCGCAAGCGGGCGCGGAGACACGCGCGATCGAAGCTTGTAGACAAAACCCTCGTGCAGTTCTTTGCTGCCGCCGGCGGTTGTGCCAGCTTGAATTTGCTGCTGTTTTGGCGACAGTAAAAACATCGACAGGAACATTATAAATGTAATACTACAGTAGCTATCTTCGAATAAAATTAGTAGAGATACCTCGCCACAAGAGCCTACCACCTCTTGAAGAGGTGGGGGTAGTCTTCAATATAATACTATGCAGCTCGGTTAGTTGGGCATGCGGTGCATCCCGATTGTTGTGTACCGTGCGGAGATGCACTTGAAGTGGAAAGTGCATGGCAACATTACCGCAAAAAGGAATAACTCGGCCGCGTTTCCTGCTCTTTCAACTTGGAAGTCCAAGCAACGCTCGGACACCGACTGTCTTGAGTCGAGTGAGTCCGCAGAGGCTCTCCTGCACAACACAACAGGCACAATAGTCCTTGAACGCGTCGGACGAGATTTGCAAGAGGAACCCCCGGAAAATGCCGTCATACGGTATGCTCGCCACGCCATCTAAGCGGGGCAGCTATTAGTAGCAATGGCAGTGGCGGCAGCAATAACGTGGCGTCGCTCGTGAAGTGCGTTCTTTCACTTGGAGTCTTCAAGTACATGCATCCATAATAGGATTCATTTGCTCGCTAATACAAAGTTCCCGAAAAACAGGACCGAAAGTTCTCGATAGCGTCGCGCCTGTACTGCGATTTTCGCCCATCCCACGGGTAGGGTTCGAGGTTGCCGCGGGCCAATCGCCGGCGCGACGCTGCATGGATACGAAGTGGGCGCTCAGCGTGTCTATGGCTCGAGCAGTCTCACTTGGACCCAGTATGGTGCGAGTGTACCAGCAAAAGTATTGCACGGAGTTGCGTGCAAGCTGCCAAACCGGACAATGGGCGCGCCGCCACTCGCAGCACCACGCAGTGCGCAACCCACACAGTATTTGACTGTGGGGGCGACACCCCGCCCACGACTCGGCAAAAAATAGCGGTTGGGGCTGCCGACGTCGATCCAGGCAAACCGCGCTTCACTTCTATTCCTCCCGGCTCGGAAGAAACTTCGCCAAAACTCGCTTGGGGGATAATTGGCGCCAGCAGCTCTCGCTCGCCTGTGCCACAGGCGGCCCGCGCGTTGATAGTCGTCCCAAGATAGAGAGCGAGAGCATTTCCCACAGCTAAAGCTCCCGACGTGGCAGGCGCCGCCACTTTCAGTTTCGGTGGTCGCCAAACCGCGCTCGAAACCCCACAGAGACACAGTTCTCCGTAGCGCGCAGGCAAATGCCCAACCTCCCCATGAACGGGCCTCGGTATCCTGCCTTTGACGGATCGGGTGTGCCCGGCGCCTTCGTGCCCAGTGTGGCTCGCAGCAACACAGCAGCAGCTGTGGCAGCGGCTTTGCCGGGTGCGGTCCCGCTCGGCATGGTGAGCGGGGTCATGCCCGTCCCCGTCGCCGCCGGGGGGTGCACCACCACCCCCGTCATGCCCAACACCGGCGTGGTCGGGGTATCACAGGTTCCGGCGGATCCCAATTGGCGCCAAGCAGGGGACGAGATGCGGCGGCTGCGGTCACGGCACGTGATCCTGATCGAGAGCATGCTGCGCAACCACCGGCCCCACGACGTGCTTACGCAGGTGCCCGAGAACTACGACTGGCACTCCAAGACCTTCCAACTGGCGATCAAGATCGAGCGGCTCATGTTCACCACCGCCACGTCGCGCGAGAACTACCTGAACGAGAGCACGCTCCGCGCGCGCGTGCAGCTCCTGTCGCGCCATTTGGTGCGGCTCCGGAAGCGCAAGAACACCATGGCCGCGTCGACCGAGACCCGCGTGTAGGACGGGGCCATACAAGATTAGACGAACCTCCGTGGCGTTTGTGAGGGGTCCAAGGACGCCGCACGGCTAAGAGCGTGGAGGACGAGTACAGGCGAGGACGTGAGGAAGGAGGCAGCTTAAACCTGCACGTAGTATTTAAAAGTAAGGTAGTAGTAGTATAAGATGCGTTGTCCCCGGTTCCGTCAAATAAAGTGTCCGACGAGTGCCTGCCTCCATCAGTTGCTGACTCATGGCCGACTGTTAAATAGCCACCGCCCGGCGGAATCGAGCAGTGCGCCATCCACGCGCGTGACGAAGACTCGCGCGCGGTTAAGAAGCGACAGCAGAGATCGCCGGTAAAGAGCAACGGCTGTAGCCGTGTGGGCAGGGTTGGTTACCACAGGAACAGATAGCTGCAGCCTCAAAGTCGAGCCGTTATGGCGTCCACGCCATCGCTTGGTGGTGCTCTGCCCGCAGTCCCCAATGCATTTACCATCCAGGAAGAGCCTCGGTGAGGGCGCGTGGCAATACAATCGCTGGTGCATGGTTGAAGGACTTGCGGGAGCCGGAACCCCTAGCGTGATATTCGGGCATAAAAATCACAATTGCAACTTGCTGGTTGGAAGGGTTCAATAAGGGTTCTCAGTGTTGGCAGCAGCAAGTCGCATGCAAAATATTGCCTGCGCTGGTTACCTCGAGAAGACTGTTCCTCTCTTCGTCGCGAGCTCCCTTCGTATACAATTGCACTGGCGGGGTAGTCCAAAGCACTACGTAATCTACATAATAGCAGGCAACTTCAAATGCGTCGTTCGGCTTGCTTGCCAGCATGTCCACAGTCGGAACCGCAAAGTATTGCGGAAGCTGCTGCACCCCACCTGGGGGGGGGCACGTTACCGCTGATAAACAAATCTTGACAGCCTGCGTTGGGGTCTAGTAAAAATAGTGGTGACGTAATTAGCTCCATTCGACCAAAGACCCAAGATGATGCGGAGCTATATGCAGGAGTTGGGTCTGATACCTGCAAGGGCGACCAAGGGAGCGGCGTAGTAGCACTCGTTGTGGCATTGCTACCGAGTGGCGTCAATATGACCCACGACCCCGCGAATGTCTTCGCCGGGGTACGTTCGTTGGTGGACGGACACCCGACGACTGGCTAACTGTGACAGCGTGCAGGCATCAAGTGCGTCGGGTCGTGCCATGTGGAAGCGGCAGGTTGCCAACCAACAGTCCAGGGAGAGATCTGGTAGCGGTGGCGACGTAGCAACAGCTCGTATTTCACTGCCCTCGGGCGAGCAGATCCACGACATGTACGTCAGAAGCGTAGTGAAAGTTCGTTCAACCTCAATGAGCTCACCTAGATACTGTCGTTTGTCCTGCAGAAGCAAGTTATACCAAAAGCATTGCCTCAAGGATGAACAGCGTTCGGCGCACCGTATCAGTCAGGAGAAAGCTCGTTCAGCACGTGAGATTCGGTCGACGGGTACCGAACGCCAGCCTTTAGATCCTGAGCACCTACTTGCTCGAAAGCTCACGAGTGTGCCTGACGTTGTGTACAACACGGACTGCGGGCACAAGAAGGTGCATATTAATTGGACACGCAATGCTGTCCTATGCAGAGACCCCTAACGATGTGTGAAACGTGCAGAGTCTTCAACGGCACGTGGAGGACGGATCCAATACGTGCCGGGGTGCCTTCAGCTCAACCAAAGATCGCTTTGCCAGCACAGCGGCGTATCGTTCGTCTACCTTTGCCAGTGTGGTAAAAGAGCCTTACGCGGATCCGCAAGCAGTTGGCCCAGGTACCTATCGTGCTCCTCGGCGCGCAATTAACGTGAAGACGAAACAGGTCCCTACGCCAGCCTATGTAAGCAAGGCGGCTCGATTTGAGGAAGCGAATGCCCAGGTTACCGCGGTTCTAGCTCTTGCCAGCCCTACATCACCATCTGAACGAGAGTATCTTGACCTGAGTCCGCGCGGTGCTGGTGGTGGTGGTCGCTCGTCACCTGATAAAGTACGTGGCCCAGTGCTCTCCACCACCCCCCGCTTCAAATCGGACGTCTTTCCAGGTAAAGTGAGCTCTGCTGAACGGACTCCGCATCAATTGCACCTAACACTCACGATTAAATCGTTTCCACTTTCCCAGAGCGATACGTGTCTTCCAAGCAGCACCGTGTACTCGCTGACGCACCCGACCGCTTTTATGATGTTAGTCCTTCCTGCAAGGTTAGTCACCGCTATCTAATTATCGAGGTCGATCATCACAAAACCAACTCTTGCTATTTGTTGTCTTCATTATACGTAGTTTTCGGTCAGTGCAGCTGTTGCTAGCTCGAGTTTCAAATGTTCCGCCATGCAATCGCGCGCAAGCCGGTTATCATCGGTATGCCCCTCCCTACTACAGAAAATGCGTACCACTAGCTCATCATCGCGCTTGTGACTAAAAACGTAGGAAGCCGCTATGGTGCACAATACTCCAAATTTCCCCATCTTGACAAGTGCCACCCAGGAAACCGTCGGCCCTGGCGCTTACAGCCCTACCTCTAGGTCTACTCCTCCAGAAGACGTCAACTTCATCATGATGCCACAGCACGTACGTGTATCGAGATTCAATCACCGCTATGAGCTCTCAAAATCGCTAATCGTTGCACTACCCGCACGCAGATGGATCGCTTCGGCCTGCCCAGCGCTAAGGTTGGCTTTATCGAGGCTCGCTTCCGCCGATTCGCTGTGGACCCTGAGCCAGCAACACCACATCGCCCGCCCCCGAGATCCCCTGCGCACTAATGAGTGCAGCAAACATGTCTTCAACTTCAACGCTACAATCAGCTCGTACCTAGAACACAACCAGCGTATTCAAAAGGGTATCGGATGCTACAAGTCTGTATCATATTCGCATGGCCACTGTCCAATCACCATTAGTAAAATCCACTCCCGCCTGGTTGCTCAATAGGAGTAACTCTCTCGCCGAAAAATTATAAATACTAAATACTGGTATGTTGTTAGCAATCTGTAAGGTTGAGAGCGCATACGGTACTACACGTTGCTAGTTAAGGGGTGCTCGCTCTCCACCCAGTCGCCCCAATCGAAGAGAGACCATGGCCGGCAACAAGCTCTGGAAGACGGCGCCCACCAAGGTGTTCAAGACCATCAAGCCCATCGTGCACTGGGGCTTCGTGCCGCTGGTCGTGTACATCGCACTCAAGCAGGAGCCGGGCCTCACGTGCGTACCCCCCCCCCCAATGCAGCAACTAAGAACCTCTAGTTAGGAATGTGTCAATGCTGACGACCCAATTGGTGGCCCCCACAGGCTCATGCAGATTATCAACCCGTTCGCGGCGCCCGCGGAGCCTCCTCAGATGTAGAGCAACGTCGGTGCAGTGAGACGCCTCGAGGACTGGAAATTCTGGACATTCAGAGCGGGGACGAAGGTTTTCGCCAGGAAAACCGACTCGACGTGTAGAAGGAGAAAAGTGCCGGGCGACTCGCAGGCTCAAAGATGAATTTTAGGTTGGGCAGGAGGCAGACGCAGCTCTCTGCAGTTGAGTCGGTCGGCCACTGTCTCTTTTTGTTCTCTTAACTTTCTTCTTTCGTCTCTGTTGCAGTTTTTTGTTATGATGAATTTCGTACTCGTCTCTTTTTCCCCGTTTGGTGGACCAGGTTTCCTAGCTGGAGAGGCGGAGGAAAATGGACATGGGTCGTGAGGCTTAGCACTTCCAGATCCGGCACGTGTTGTCCTTGGAGCCTGCGTGAGAAGTAACATGGTTTGAGTGAGACTGAAATGTGCGGTGGCAGGGGACGAAGGAGGCTGTACCTGTGATGATGGTGTCGCCTTCATAGTTGAAGGCGCAACTGAAGATCTCGTCCGTGTGGCCTTCCAGCATCTGAAGGCAGTCACCCGTTTCGACCTCCCAGAGCCGTGCTACCTTGTCGCTGCTGGCTGTGAGCACTTTCGAACCTTGCGGGTTGAAGCAGACCTTGGAGATCTCGGCCTCGTGGCCGATCAAGATGGCTTGGCACGCGCCCGTCATGGTATTGTAGATACGCGACGTGCCGTCTGCAGAAGCTGTCACGAGTTTGGAGCCTGTGGCGTTGAAGCTTACATCCAGGATTTCGTCGTTGTGGCCTCGTAGAGTCTGCACATTTTGTCCTGAGGCGACGTCCCAGATCTTACAGGTGCGATCAATGGAGCCACTGATGCACAGCTCGCCGGTGTAGTTGAACTGGGTGCTTGAAATTTCACCATGGTGACCCGCGAGTGTGTGGATACAGCGGCCACTCCGAACATCCCATACCTTTACCGTGTGATCGAACGAGCCAGTGATGATACGCTCGCCTTGCGTGTCGAAGTTGAGACTCACAATTTCAGCGGTATGGCCGAACAGCGTGTGCAACTCCTGGCCCGTCTCGACATCCCAGAGCTTCGCTGTGTTATCCATTGAGCCTGTGCCGATGACGGTGCCCTGTGGATTGAACGCCAAACACACGATCTCCGTCGAATGTCCGCGGAAGGTGTGGTAAAGCTGGCCAGTCTCGGCGCTCCATAGTTTGCAAGTCTTGTCAAATGAGCCCGTGATGATTTTGTCACTGCAGACCAACAATGTGGCGTTAGCTTGAGCAAAATTTACCTTGTCACAGTGAATACCTACCCGTAGGGATTATTGAAGGCAATGGCATAGACGACGTTCTTATGCCCTTCCAACGTCAGCAGCTCGTCACCCGTCTGAGTATCCCAAACTTTGCAAGTCCGGTCATAGCTCCCAGTAATAAACCTGCAGACAACAGTCACCGTCAAGCTTAAGCTTGCCGCAACATAAAATGCCTCTCTTCCTTACTTGTCGCCAGACTTGTTGAAGGCACAGTTAGTAAGCGGCAGAATGTGAGCCCGCAATATCTTGAACAGGTAGAAGTCGTTGCTGTCGTTGACCTCTAGCTTCTCGATTAGCTCTGCCACACACGCCATTAGTGCAGCACGCTCTTGTTCATCATATTGCACGTAATGTGAGCTACTCACTGTAAATGAGGCGACGAAGTTGCGGCTTTCGGGACTCAGAGATAAGGGGCTCCTCGAACACGATTTGATTCACTAGCACCTCGATATCCGACCTGGCCACCATCGCACAACTGCTATCAGGAGGAGATTTCAACTATACATTGATACACTTTTTCTATAAGGGTGCATCATACTCCGCCGTAAGGTGCAGCAAGTCAATCTCTTTCATCTCGCGGGTGCCATCGCGTAGTTCATACTCGAGGATGATCCCCGGCGGGTAGTAGCGCAGCAGGAATCGCTTAAGCTTCATGGCGACGACTGGCGCCGAGGTCGATTATAGGATCCACGCGATCCTTCACGGACTGCGACCCTTGAAGGCATGCGCCCATGGTGTTCCGCACACTAGGATCGGGGCTCACGATGAAGGCCAAGGAAAATCTGGTTCGCCTTCGCAGCAGCATCTCATCAGCCATCACTCGGAAAAAATGTAGGTTAGTATACCTGAATTGAGGCATGCTACTGAAGAAGGACTCTCAATTCCTTGCTTGATCGAAGTTGGTTTAAGACGAGTTCTTTCAGAGCACGATTCCTTTCTTCAGACTGGAGTCTTGCATGATAGTTTTCTTCAGCCAACTCCTTCCACGTCAACTTCACTCTCCCCATGAACTCTCCAGCTTTTGACCTCCGCCGAGGAATTAGCTCGTAGGGGCGAGTACGCGGAGCCTTCAGTATCTGCAATTGCTGTTCCAACTCAAGTACCCGCTTACGCAGAAACAGGATTTCTGCTTTCTTGCACTGCTGGAGCCTAGTTGACGAGCTCAAGTTTCGCCTCTTCCTTTTCTTTGCTTTGGTAGACTTGCGATTTATTATGGCCACATCAGTAGGCGAGACATCGCCGTCTTGAACGCTGTGCCTCGTGTTATCATCACAAATTGTGCTATTGTCGCCAAACTCCAAAGAATCGATGAAAGCGATAACCTCCCCTAAAGTGGTGAAGTGATCCTTGTCGTTCGGTAAGAAGCTCATTTGTGTTAAACGTCTTAAAATAAAAACTGAGCACTGTGGGTGAGATCGGTGTCGTAGATTAAGTTATATATGGTAGGCGTCCATTGATCGAATAAAGTAATCAACAACGCCTTCTTTTGATCCACCAACTAATCATCGAAATCCCTGGGAACCAACATGGGGCAAATCCCTGTCAGATCTGCCCCATGTTGAACACGGAGCTTTGACCATCCATAGTCACGCGCCGGTTGATATCAATTGCGTTGGCTTGCAGTGTCACCCTTACAAAATCCCGTACGCTTATGTTGAGTTGTGCTTCTTGTTGAAGCGCGATTCACTGGTATGGTGCTACTATTAATAAAGGTTGCATCGCAACCCGAGTTGCTGCATGCTCATACGGTATTGCCCAGCCGTAAAATCCAGCCACGTTGGGAAGATGCCCATCCGATCTTACATGTTCCATACCGGAGCTATTAGGGGTTCTTATTATTAGAATAGAATGCCTTGATCCTGTCCAGCACCAGACACATCCTCGGCCGGGTTTACGTGCATGTATTATTAGTAATAAGTTTATTAATATTAATTCAAAATACATGTACAGAGCAGTACAGTGTAAATCGTAACCCATCACATCAACTGTCAGTTTGCATCTTTCTCTCAGCATAAACATTGCGTGGATTAGATTCCGGCTAAGCCCTATTATTAATAGTGTTTCTCACGGTTCGCATGTTGGAGGTTGCAGGTAGGATTGAACGGCCAATCAGCGCGTACCTGCAACCTTCTGACCATGAGGAACCTTGTAGGAAAAACAGTGGATTTCAACCAAAAAAAGCAATTCATACAACTGACTGCGAGAGACCGATGGTTCGAGAGGGCTCGCGCGAAGCAGTAGCGCTTTTCTTGGAGGCGTCGGCTCTATATAGAGCACTAGATAGCTTGTATGCCTTGTACGAGCTCTCTAGCTCGCCCAACTTCGTCTTGATTTGAGAGGCCGACTTCGTGTACTCAGCCGCCTCTAAATGCAGTTTAGCATTTGCGTAAAACCGCTCCTTAACTCCTGCCGTGTATGCCGCAAGGTCTTGCCCCAAATAGTCGAGGTCGCTGTCAGTATTAAGCTTCCGACCCATGTGGACCGTCTGGAGGCCCAAGTGACGAACTGCACTGAGCCCGCTTCGCCAAATCGGAATGACAGGCTCACAACGCACACTTTTTAACCAATCAGAAGATACCTGCAGCCTTGCTGAGGACCTGCAACAAAAAGAGCTGAAGGCTCTGAGTGTTAGGGCCGTGACGTTGACGTAGGAAGAGAGTAGAGAGTGTGTTCGAGGAGAAAAAGAGGAAGTGAGATTAACTTAAGAGGCCATGCAGCAGAGTTCTGCTGCTGGCAACCACTAGTCTGGCAGTGGACTGCATTTCACTATATGGATACTAAGCTCAAGAGAAAACTGGATTCTATCTCTTTAGAGAGGTCTCTCGAATATTCGATGTAGCCATTCTCTTCACTTAGAACCTGATGCCACTATTGGAAGGTGCTATCCTTGACAGCCTCC
>BSXT01005057.1:0-10156 GCA_030267785.1 Phytophthora fragariaefolia
CCGCCGAGGCTTGGAGCGAGGCGAGGGAAGGCACTTGAGGGGTTGAAGGAATATTCAGAAGTCATTGAATTATTGGAGCTTACACCCTAGACCAGTGCTAAAGACACGCGGCCGTGCATCCTATCATGTAGTGCATCTAATCAACCATCACTCACCAATGTGCGTCCAATCAACCTACTCGTCTAATCAACGTGTGAACGTATTGGGCCGGTTCGGGTTAACCGGTTCGGGTACCTCGAGACTGGTACAGTGTGCCATGGATCGGTTACCCTGCAACACCCATCATTCCAAAAGAGTGCCTTTAGTAGTTGTTCTTCTTAGCGATTGCAGTGCACGTAGTTCTAGAGCTAGAACCAGCCAGCAGCTTCACTCTCAATTTGCTGTTGGTGGCGCCCAGACAGGCAGCGGTGACAGCGGCGCTTCAGTCGGTTGGGCCGCTCTCCGACAGAAGCGGCGGTGCGCGGATGGACAGCAGTGGCGGCTTCAGACAGACAGCGGCAGCGGCGCGCGGACAGGCAACAGCGGCGGCTTCGGACATTCGCGGCGGCGGCTCGCTGACAGACAGCGATGCTGTGCTTGGCTTGGTGCTGGTGGTGCTGCTCGCGGCACTCAGCAGCGCCGCGCGGCTTGTGCCTCTTCTGCGACTCTTTGGTTTGTGAGTCACAACACACAGAGGGTCACAAATTGTGACCCTCAAGTGGCGCTTCTGACTGAAAGCCCCTCGATTAGTGTGACCATTTGAATGTATCATAAATCGTGTGGAAAGGCCGATTTAGTTCGGGCCCCTCTTGGATTTTGATGCAGACCCGATCCCGTTTTGATCATGTTCTTTTCTCATCTTTCTTGGTGTGGGGGATCGAAAAAAGATTCCCACCTTCATCTTCTAAGCACTTTTCCATAACAGACATCAGCGTCAGAAACGCGTTATCCAGTGTGTTCCTACGTAATTCGGGGTATGCATCTTCGACGGCTTGAATGATACTGGCTACCGTATGCATTCTCTTCGTTTGTTGCAGTGATTTAAGCGCTGAAAACAGCGCCAAATCTAGTACATTAAGATCTGGACTTTGTGCTGGCTGTGATATCAAAGACATGTTCTATTCGTTACTGCAGCATGCCTCAACGACGACGGGATCATCAACAAAGCAGTGAGGACTTCCAGATCTTGCTGTATGAATAAGGTTAAATTCCCTACATGAAAACAATGAAATAATATTAGTTACCACTTATAAATCTCAAAACCTCAATGTGAAATATAACTTACCGGGCCAAGTACGCTTTATCGACGGAATTACGCCCTTAATAAGATTTTTCCGTACCACCTCTCGGGTCACACTTACCGGAACCGTCAATGGGGTCCCTTTTGGCCGCAGCTTTGAGTTGCGCTGCGCTAACTGCGTCTGCACGAAGGGCCATATGCCAACCTTCCCGTTGAACCGCTGATATTTGGCGGTGGTCTATCATGGGTCGGCTACGGCAACGAGAAACATTATCTTCAGCAGATGACGCTTGCTTCGGAAGGCTCACTGAGGAACTTTTTCATTTCGGGTGATGTAAAATTTCTAACATTCCACATCAATATAAACCATTTTCATCAATATGGACGTAGTTATAGAATTCAAGAAAGCGCAACGGCAGTTCTAAAATGACAACGGAAAAAAGAATTAGAAATAATATTCATCTGTAAATGTGTGTAGCATACCTAGCCCAACAAAGCGCATCACCCATTCAAGACGCTTCTGTATGTGTGTCGGAGAGAGCAATGGTTGATGCGTGACGTATCTCTACGGAGTGCGCCACCCTTCACCAACCGCCACAGCGTCGTTGTAGCCACGTCATTGCTGGCTCCAGTGGCTCGAAGTGACTGTCATTTCAGCAGGGACACAGCCTTCATCTTCCGCTCGACATCTGCGAGCGTGTGCTTTTTTTCTACCCACCCTTCCTTTCTTTGGGCTGGATAGGTCATATCTCCTCTTCCATATTACACCAACAGTCTTGCGGTCGACACCAAAATGCTGCGCTGCCGCCTTCGGTGCACCCCATGTCAGTTTGCCGTCACGTAGCGCTCGAAGAGATAGCGTACAACCCGCTCGTGTTCACGCTGCGTCAGCTCTGCCGATCGACCGCGGCCCATTCGTTGACTCCGCGTGTGATGGCCTGAAACGCCCACAACAATGAAGACAAACAATTGGACAAAAACTTGGCTTTGGCCAATCATACGTTCTCAATAATACATTTTTCTTCCAATTAGTATTTGCCCAAATTTTTGTGAAACACAAACCCGGCTGAAATGTCCAAACTTTTCTGAAACGGAGTAGTACACCTTAATCCTTGTAGCGCGGTATTCTGTATTATACAGAATAAACAATATTGCAGGTAAAAATATTCTGACAGCTTGGAAGCGCATGATTTCACCGCATATGAAAGTTTGTATGGTAGTGGTTAGGGGGTACCCATCATTGTGGATCATTGAAGGCAACCTAGACGGGTTCGCATTGCTTCTGAAAGCAACGAGTTTCGCATTGAATGCATTCCAGCTGTTGCTGAAAGTATTCGCAAGAAATAGGTAGAAGCTCAAAACAAGGATCACAAAAAACGAGTCCAGACACTCGAAGAAACAACTGCTAAGTTAGAGCGTGTGAAGCCAATCAATCCCCACGAAGTTCTACATGTGATCGGATTGCTGGTAGTGCGGACGCTGTGTAGCCACACAGATGGGTTGGAGAAGCACCGGCCGACTCTAGAAGATGGAGCGGTCCCTCGAGGCACGTTCTGGCGCTTCATGAAGCGTGACCGTTTCAGAATCACCACGCGCTACCTGCATTTTGTTTGAGGCCAACTTGAACGCAGAGGAGCTAGTTTCGGTACCAATACCAGCTACCAACCACTGTCTCCGCAACAACACCAATCAGTACAGCGCAAACGTCGCCAGCACTCGTATAAAGTATGCTCAGCTCTGGCGGAGCCGAATACGAAGAGTTTCGAGAGTAGCTTTTACTGCCCGACGTGCGACCAACTTCGAGGTGGCTACGTGCCGCTTTGCGCAAGGGTGCGTCGTGAAGAAACCGGTAACACACTCACATGCAGCCAGATCTGGCATACGGTGTGGGGGTGTGGAGCACTGATTCCAGCGCATTTGCGGACGCGGATTCGCTACAGAAAGTGAAAGCGCGAGGACTCAGAAGACGAGGGCTCGGACGAGGACCCGGTAGAGGATCCCGACGTCGACTACGTTGATGCAGGAGAGGGAAGCAGTTTGTTGAGATAGCTCAGTTCAATGAAGCGCTTGTACCTACGGTGTTGTATTGATTTCGAGAGTGGTGACCTGCACGGCCACGAGTGGATGGCACGGTTCTGGTGGCAGTGGTCGGCAATGGCAGGAAATAAACTGCGGCAGCTGCAGCTGACATTACTAGCACGTTCTCGGCCAATAGGAGAGCTCAACTCGAGCAGCTGGTGGGAATTGCGACGCCTTTATGGCTAAAGTGGCAACGGCTTTGCATGCTTTTCAGAATCTCTTCGCCAAAACCCATGGAGGGCTGGTTACAGATTAATTGTTGCAATCGTCAGACAATGCTTTATTCACGATAAAACCTTATTCGGTATCATACAGAATCAGATCACGCGCTACAAGGGTTATTGTAAATCTATCGATGTTCATAATTGTAGTTATGCTAGATACTACTTGTACACCTTGCTCTTATCCATGACTTTCATGCTACGTGAGCACACGGGTGTAGGACGATGCTGTCAAAACACAGAAAGAAGCTGACCAGTGTTAAGACGCCGGTCGTACAATTACCTGGTGCGTGCAACCTGGTGCGTTCACCGCAAAGTCCCATGCAGGAGAAGAAGAGAAACCAATCGCAGCAGCACAAGTCTAGGCTCAGTTTGTATTTTGTACCGCCGCAGTGACGATAGCGCAGACGATGAAAGAAGCTGCGGTCGAGGTGCTCACCACAGTAACAAGTTTAAGATTACGTTAGTTGCTGTTGGAGCCACCTGTCCAACTGCTTAACAAGGTTATGAGCCCTAGCAAAGACCGGGCAATAATGGACTCTACGATCAAGAAAGTGGACGTGAAGTGGAACAAAGATGGTCGGTCTGTCAACTGGAATGGGCGAGACTGGCCGCTGTACAAGTGCACCATGATGCGGTAAGTCAAGGAGAACAAGTGGCGTTTGGACGATATTTGCGATGGTAGCGTCACGTTTGAGAGTACCATGGCCCAAGATGAGAAACGCATGTTCATGTGCCAGGACCATCTGATTGCGAAGCTGATCGCGAGTTCTTTGTCGTGCACGCTCGCGCGGTATGTGATGCGGTTTGACTGTGGGTCTGAGATGTGGGAGTATCAGGCAAAGTGATTTGAAGGGCGAGAGAATGCGACAACGAATCTGTACACGCAGCGGGCCATACGTCAAAAGCTGGAGGCAGCCTCCTATCGTCCCGGTGCAGATGTGGAGAATCATCTATTGTACATGGTGTCACTAAGAGCGCAGTGGGCTGCGTTGGATGCGGACGTTAGCGATGTGTGGATGGTCGACCTCATTGTTCGCTGAATGCAGTTTTCCTACTACAACCAGCTGCAAACGCTCATGCTCCTGGGCGGAACCCAGACCCTCAGTACACCCGAGGAAGCCAATGATTCTAAGTTTGGAAAAAATTCTGGTGTGGAGAGGCAGCTTCGTATAGGAAAAAGTGCGGAAACCACTGGACGTTACAGCACACCCATGGCGGTGGCGGATGTGGTGACGGCCGTGATAGCCGCGGTGGCTGCGGTGCTGGACGAGGTGCAGTAGGCGGAATCACGAAATCGATAACAGGTTACCAAAGCCGCAACAAAAATACCAACAACAAGAAGAAAGGAGCCGACGGAGGCAATCGTGGCGGGTATACAAACTACAAGAGAAGGTCGGAAGAGGAACAGAAGCAATACGACGAAGGTCTAGCAAATCGGAGCTGCTTTGGATGCCATCAGTCTGGTCACATCCGAAATAACTGTCCCAACAAGGTACAACACGAGCTGAAGGGTTGTGCAGGCGATGGCGATGGTAACGCCCATGGCCAAGCCAACTAACTACACGGTGACATCAAGTGTCCAAAGGTACGAGCAACAGTGTCTGCGCAAAAGCAGGAGGATCATGACGCACCACGAGCGCCAATTCCTAGCATGACGGCGGTTAAGCCAAATCAAGAGCCCGTGTATAATCCTAAGCAATGGGTATTTAATAATGGAGCTAACCGATACTTGGTTGGTGGTAAGCGATACTTTGTTAGTTATCACGAACATACTCCTGAGGAGCGGGAGAAGGCGACGGTATACGGCTACAATGGCGAGAATTCACCTGTCGGCCATGGACCAATCGATTTGTGGGTCAGCGTTGATGGCGAATCGGTGGTACTTCGCGTTGAAAACGTACACTATTCAACAAACTTGTTTTCCCAGTCTGTCGCTACAGAACAAGGCTTTCAAATTGCATACGATAATACGATACGTACGTACACATTAAGTATCAATGGAACAGTAGCATTGAAAATCGACATTCAGCCGTGTAATTTATGGATCATCATGGCAGGAACGTGTTCCTATCAGAGAAGCATACGGCTGTGGAGTTCCCCACACCGTCTACAATGGTTAACTATGCTATTAGTGATGGCGTAGCTGATCCTCAGCGCTGACATGAGAGACTAGGCCATATTTGGTCCCAGTTTATGAAGCAAATGGCTGATCAAGGTTTGATCGAGGGTATGATGCTACGCAACCGGAAGTTTGATCTCTGCGGAGCATGTCAGCTAGGAAAGCAAAACGCGAAGACACCTAAGAAAAATCTGGATCGAGGCGTCAAGCGTCGCCACCAGCTGGCGTGCGCTGACTTGCTGGTCCCACCTTCGCACTGCAACAGCACATGATTTGAGGCGATTTTGGTGATTATGGACGTGCACACTCGCTTTCTAACAGCTTATCCTGTACAAAGGAAGCACAAAGATGTCATCAAACCGCTAATGAAGCGGGTTGATGACATCTCGCTGAATGTCGCTTGGGCGGAGCGTCACTGCCCAGACTGTAAAGTGCAAGAAATTCTGGCGGACGGCGGCGGCGAGTTCTAGAACGGGCACATCACAACATGAAACCAGCAAAATGGTATCACACACACGCCACCACCACCAAACACGTCAAGGTTAAATATTATTGATCGAACCTATCAGACGCATACCGGCATGATGGAGGCGATGATGAAATAATCTGGTTTCCCCCTACGTCATTCTGGGTGGAAGCCCTGTACTACGCCGAGTACATAAAGAATCGAATATTTTCAAACGCGATTAAATGCACTCCGTTCGAACAAAAGTGGGGTAGAAAGCTAGATATGCATCACATTCGGAACTTCGGTGCACTTGCGTATGTACACACAAAGGTTGGTCCCTCACGCCACAAATTTGCTGACAATTGCAGAATTGGGTATGTCCTTTCCTACCGAGATGGACTTCTAGGTTGCAAGATGCATTTCCCGTCAGAAGGCTCTGTGCAAGTAGCAGGACAAGTGGCAGTCATTGGGAAATAATGTACAAAGACCGACATAAAGATGGCTTCGATCGTCGAATCCGAGACTAGGTTTCAGATGAACATCCTGACCTGACAAGCGCCGGTCGCAGAGATTACGACTAGCCAGTCGTAGGAGGGGGAAGCACAAACGCTGACACCGGAGAAGACAATGATTGTGACCTAACGCATCCACGAACTGGAGCTCCTGCAATTGGGGCAAGCCCACAATGGCTGCAAAGGCCATTGCGAAGTTTTAATCATGATGTTGTACTCCATCCTCATATAACCCGTAAACAAAATGGCCGTGATCACACACAAGGCAGCACGATTGGCGGGAACACGCATCGTCTTGCACATGTTGAATCAGAGAACCCAACGCTAGACCGAGAATATGGCGATGAACATCGCGGTAGTCTTGTCGAGGTTCCGGATCCTGATGATGAAGAGATTAGCCTTCACGAAATGCAGGTTTATGCAGCATTCCCGGCGATCGTGCTGATAACTAAAGAATCGAAGCCTCAGCAGCGCGTTTGGCACCTTTTGAAAGTGCGGACCCTACGCACAGTACCCCAGGCCATGAATTCACCGCAGCGAGCAGAGTGGTGGAAAGGAATACAGAAGGAAGTCGTAGCAATGATTGAGAAAGATGTACTTGAGCTGGTCCTTGAAAGTGAAATGCCACCCGGACCCAAGCCTCTAGAGACGATGTGGAGCTATCAGCCAAAGACGGATGGGTTTGGCAATAGTTTGCGTTTCCGGTCGCGCCTCTGGGATAGAGGAGATAAAGCAATCCCTGGTGTTGATTTAATGAGGTAGATACCTTCTCACCTGTTGCTCCAATGGCGGCTTTCAGAATGTTTATTGCGCTATGTGAGATATTGGAGTTTCTTGCATATCAAGGTGACATTGACACTACGTACGTAAACGCTCAGAAGCGCCTAATACAATTCATTCGACGATTCGCAGGATTCCCACTTAAGCCTGGATGGGTGTACAAGGTCAAGCGGGCACTGTATGGTCTGCTTGAAAGTGGTCGTGAATGGCACGATGAGCTACATGGATGGTTATGAGCAATAGGACTGCGCCGATGCTCTACTGAGGCATGTCTCTATTTCTACGAGCAAGACGAAGTAATTGCTATTGTTCTCGTGTACGTTGATGACATCATTTGTGCGATGAACAAGGAGGGTTGGAAGACGCGCTTCTTTGCGGTGCTAAACCAGAAATACGGCCTAAAGGACCTGGGTCGCTTGAACAATTATTTGGGAGTTCAAGTAGACTGCAAGGAAAATGGAATCCTCCTTCACCAGTCAAAGTACGCACAAGAAGTACTTGAGCGCTTTGGTTTTGCTGATGCGGTGGGTTGCAGATTGCCAATGGACACGACTGTCAAGTTGAGGGCGGCGAAAGAAGGCGACAAGGAGCCTAGCCTATTCTACCGTGGAGCCATTGTAGCGCGGTTGTATCTTGCAACAAGCACCCGACCTGGTCTCGCCTTTCCTGTCAGATATCTAAGCCGGTTTGTGCAGCATCCAAATATGGCTCATGCCGGAGGCCTCAAGCAAGTTCTACGCTACTTAGCAGCTACTAAAACCCACGGGGTATTTTTCAAGCAACAAGGAAGCAGAGCTGATCAAATACTGAAAATTGACAGTTTTGTTGATGCCGACTGGAGAAATTGCCCGGACACGAGGAAGCGCGTTACATGCTACGTGATGATGATAGCTGGTGGGCCAGTAAGCTGGGCGGCGAGACGTCAGAATGTTGTGGCACTAAGTACGGCAGAAGCGGAGTATGCTGCGACTTGTGAAGCCTGTCAAGAAGGACAAGCCATCAACAATATCTTGATGGAGCTAAGGGGACACGTGAGATTTCATACAAGCTTGGTGTTGATAGCCAAACAGCAATTGCACTCTCTACGCACCCCACTTACAGCAGAAAAACCCGACACATTGAGTTACGCCTACACTACTTGCGCGAAATGGCTCAGCAAGATAACGTGAAGATCTGGAAAGTCAGCGATGACGAGAACCCAGCCGACCTCTTGACAAAAGATATGGGCCACCCGAGGCTCGATAGGCAAACGCGCTCGTTGGGATGCAACCGACGGGGAACCAAACTCCCCGTGAGATCGCACGGAAGAAGTACCGAGAAGCGCGAGAAGAAACGGCTGACCGACCCATCAGCGCAAGCGTGGTTCCGAGACTACAGCAGCTATCTCGGAGAGCGGCGTGTTACGATGCCGGTCATACAATTAGCTGGTGCGTGCAACTTGGTGCGTGCACGCAAAGTCCCATGCAGGAGAAGAAGAGAAACCAACCGCAGCAGCACAAGTCTAGGCTCAGTTTGTATTTTGCACCGCCGTAGCGACGATAGCGCAGAAGAAGAAAGTAGCTGCGGTCGAGGTGCTCACCACAGTAACAAGTTTAAGATTACGTTAGTTGCTGTTGGAGCAACCTGTCCAACTACTTCTCAACCAGCACAGGAATGGCTGATCAGCACAGCAAAACCATGGCCAGCACACAAAAAACAGGGCCAGCACAGAAAATGAAGGGCCAGCACAACAAATCTCTACACAATAAAGGAAATCACGGGCTATTTATAGCGCAGGATAGAAAAAGATCCAATTACTTGCCTTTATATCTCATAATTTCTGCCTATAATACGGCTGTATTTAATGGAATCGAGGAGTACTTACTGCCATTGAATTGGAGCCGAACGACACCAAAACTAACCGATTCCAGCGACAGCGATGCCCAAATCAAAGGCATGGAAGACCGTGGGCATTGGCTTGAGTCCGGAGGGCGGTAACTAGACCATTCAGACTTACTAGTCATTCCGAAATCGTGCACTGTGTGCAGTAACCCCTACATTACGTTTACAAATAGCATTTGGGATGGGATTTAGTTCAACTTGCTCCTGTTGCCATGACTGTAGGGTGGTCGACAGTAGATTAGCACGCCTACTGCACGGTTTAGAGAGTGAAGGATTAACTTGAGCTGCGATAGGATAGATCTGGAGTAAAATCTCAAATTGTTGACTTTGGTCTTATTTCTCATGCTAGGGGAGCAACGATAGTTTGAGAGTCTTCGAAGCTTCGAACCACTGGCTGTTGTTGACCAGAAGGAGCATCGTGACATCTAAGCAGTACCGGTACAAATTTCGGATCAAGTGCTCCATGACATGCGATGCTGACAGTGGCTACTGCTACCGGTACGAAAGGCATTGTGTAATATTTTATGATGCAGGATACTAACTAACCGTTTGCTTATCGTATCCTGTACAGTTCCGGAAGCTATCAAGAGCGTCGCGACAGCGACAGCACGAATCCGAACCAGGGTTTAAACGCGGTTATTCGCAACTGGGAGGAAGTGTAGTGGGGTTACTTAGCTCACTACTTTAGCTTACACGTGTGCGCATCGTGTAGGAGGAAGCGTAGGTGTATTTATATTAGATTAAGTATACTTAGCTCACTAAGTATAATTAGATCTAAATAAAGACTTATTAATAAGCTTTGGTAGAAAATGAGAACTGAATTTGAAATGTTAACTTCGGCTTTGCCTCCTAAAACTGATATCTATAAAGAGAGGATCTGCCAACGAGTGGTTG
>BSXT01005061.1:0-11853 GCA_030267785.1 Phytophthora fragariaefolia
TCTACCAGCGCCTTGTGTTTCTCTACCGGTAATTCACCACTCGTCTACAAGCGCCTTGTGCTGCTGTGCCGGTAATCCACCACTCGTCTACCAGTGCCTTGTGCTGCTCTACCGGTAATCCACCACTCGTCTACCAGCGCCTTGTGCTGCTCTACCGGTAATCCACCACTCGTCTACCAGCGCCTTGTGTTTCTCTACCGGTAATTCACCACTCGTCTACAAGCGCCTTGTGCTGCTGTGCCGGTAATCCACCACTCGTCTACCAGCGCCTTGTGCTGCTGTACCGGTAATCCGGTACATTCCCGTTCCTCGTGATGCTCGCGCGCGTGGTGTCGACGCTGCGGTCGTGCACGCGCCTGCCGCTGCGGTCGTGCACGCGCCTGCCGCCGCGGGGCGCGCCGGCCATGGGCGGCTTCCGCCTGTTCGCCTCGTCGCGGGACGACGCGCCGCCGAAGCCGCCGCCGCCGCCGCAGCGCGTGGAGGTGGCACTGCGCGAGGGCGACCTGGCCGAGGCCTTCGTGAAGGGCTGGGGCAAGGGCGGCCAGAAGATCAACAAGGTGCGCAACTGCGTGCTGCTCACGCACGTGCCCACCGGGCTGCAGGTGCGCTGCCAGCAGACGCGCTCGCTGGACGGCAACCGCCGCGCCGCGCGGAAGCTGCTGCTGCTGAAGCTGGACGACCACGTGAACGGCGCGCGGAGCCGCCGCAGCCTCCAGATCGAGCGGCTGCGGCGCCGCAAGGCCGGCCGCAGGGCCAAGGCCAAGGCCAAGTACGCCAAGGCGCCGGAGGAAGGCGACGACGAGCTGCAGGAAGGCGACGACGAGGAGGAGGAGGAGGAGGAGGAGGAGGAGATGGACCTGGAGCTGCACCGGTTCCGGGCCAAGAAGAAGAAGAAGAGCACGTAACGAGGGGAACAACGGCGTGCACTGTGTTGACTGTAATCGCGCTAGAAGGCGAGCGGGTCGGCGCCGCTCGTGGTTGACGTGCCGCCGCCGCTGCGCGAGCCCTCGGGCGGCAGGTGGAACTTGTCGATCTTGAGCTTGCGCCGCTCGCGCGTGACGCCGAAGCGCATGTTGCCCGGCGCGTGGCTGGCCAGCGCGTGCACGCGCGGCAGCTTGCGCAGCGACAGCGCGGCCTGGAACTCGAGCAGCTCGGCGGGCAGCAGGTCGCGCGTGCCGGCGAACGAGCTCAGCGTGAGCACCGCGTCGCCCGCGTGGCGCAGCTCGTTCACGAACGCGGCGGGGAACGCGCCGAGCGCGTCGCTGCCCAGCAGCGCGAGGCCCACGGCGCCGTTGGACTGCGCCAGCAGCGCACGCAGCCGCCGCAGGAACGAGAACAGCGCGGCCATGTGCGCGGCGTCCGGCGGCCCGAGCAGCGGCGAGCCCAAGCCCAAGACCCCCACGCGCAGCACCTGCGCGTCGCCGTCCTGCTGCTGCTGCTGCTGCTGCTGCTGCTGCTGCACCAGCTCCTCGAGCGCGAGGTACGCGCGCGCGTACACGTCCGCGGCGGCGGCGCCGCTCCACGCCGACAGGTCGACGGCCACGGGCGCGTTGGCCGCCAGCATCTCGCGGTGCATGGGCTTGGACAGGTCGAAGCTGTGGCAGAAGTGCGGCCGGCGCGGCCGCTGCGCGTCGTACTTGCCGTACTGCCAGGCGATTGAGAGCGCGGCGGCGTCGTCCGCCGCGAGCTGCTGCTTGAGCTGCCGCTGTGCGCGGCTCAGCTCGAGCGGCAGCTGCGCGCGCACGAAGGCGGCGGCGTCGGGCGCCACGACGGCCACGTGCTGCCGCCCGTCGGCCACGCCCTCGGCCGCAAAGTAGCGCAGCAGGTCGACGCCCAGCGCGTCGGAGGCCGCCGCGCCGGGCGTCTCCACCACGTTGAGCGTGCGGAGCAGCAGGCCGCCGCCCAGCGCCGCGTCCAGCTCGCTCAGACCCGACGACACGAGCGTCTGCCCGTTCACGAACGGCTTGGTGCCGCTGCGCGGCGACGCCGCGGCCGGCGCCTTGCGCCTGAAGCTGACGCTGGTCATGGCGAGCGGAGACCGTGGCCAGTGCTTGGCACTCGCGATAGACAGGACGGGCGCGTTCACGCGATCTGCTCGGGGAGTCACCGCGCAGGGAAAACGGGAATGGCGAGATGTACGTACTGTGTCGTTATCTTCATGAAAGGCAGGCAGAAGGTGAGCCGACGGCTTCGCGGAAATATCGTTTTCTATGCTGCATGCAGGAACATGACTTGGAATTGAGTTGTAGCGAAGGTAGTGGCGTCACATGTAGTGACGTGTTTTTTTTCTTCATATACACCACCATAGTCACTGACTATTAGTCAGCATACGATGGATAGAGTATTTACTGCTGACTTGGAGGTGCTTCCATGCATGCAGAACGTCGAAGGACTTGAAAACGGTCATAGCTACCATGCGCTATGATCAACAACTATTCGTGCGACAAGTCAGACTTTCGTCTTGAAAGTGCTGACGACCGCAAAACTATTCGTCGTTGAACCGTTGCGGTCACGTCCACGTAAATTCAAATGTGAAGTCGACACCTGCGTTAGAAAAAATGAAAAAAGCAATTGGTATTTGAAGTATGTCGATATTCAAAACAAGCAAAGACGCACCAAAATGTACCACGCGAAAGCATAGAGTAACAACAGCCCAGAACATTAGCTTACTTGTTAGTAGCGACATTTGCGCCTCCAAAACAAAAGCTAGTTGTCGAGGAGCTTCCATCCGGCAATTGCGTTTAATAATCGCTGATAATGCCACGAAAGATAACACTTGTACCAATCCAAACACGAAGACTGGGAGAACATTGAAACCCACATTCTCGCGGTTGATACCAACGTGATGATCTCAAGAGCTTCTTGAAGTATTGTCGAATTTTCCGGAAACACTTGCGCTTGGAATAGTGTGCTGCTAAACCCGGGTACATCCGCACAAGGAGCATGCTATTTGGGGGCAGCACTGGGCTTAACGGGCAAAATGGCGTTGATCTTTTGTTCCCCAAACTGCAGACGGTGTAGGGCACTACTGAGATAGGGGTTTTGTCTAATCTCTCAATGAGATCTCTGTTTGCGCTTGAAAGATAGTGAGCGAGGCAGGAGTGCACACGGACCTCTGCGCGAGCCTGCTTCTCAAATGTGTCAATATCACGGCATATTTGGGCAATTCCGCTGAGCAGATTATTGCACGGTGCCGATAAATTGATAGCCCCACCAAGTCTATGCATTATTGCTACGGTACGATTGTTCAGCGCATATAGCATATCAGATGTCTGCGCGAGGTCAATGATTACTATGATAGCAACAGCAGTAATTGACGTTACGCTTTGCATGCAAGTGGCCATGCACAGTGCGTTGAAGAAGTCCACCGTAAAGATTACAGCCTCGGGTGTCATATCTTCCATGTGCATCGTAAAACGGAGCATGATATTCTTCAAGACCACCTTCATCATCGGCAAAAGCAAGATAACTGGGACTTGATATCGAGAACCCTTTGCAGCACGGTACAAAGCCTCGTAGGCTGGATATACAAATATCATCGTGGTTTGCACAGAAACAAAATTCGTAAACCGTAGTAGTTGGTCACGATGCTGCATTGTTTGTCGAAGAATACTCGCACCAGCCACTACGCGAAATGACATGGATTGGATAACGGAGCTAACCGGAGAAATAACCACCATGAAGAATGGTACAGGAAAGGGCCCATTGAACACGTTATGATACCGATCGAAGCACATGCAAGAAGTAAAACTTGGTGGCACGGAGAAATGGTAGCACCATGGACAAAATAGGCCAGCTGAACGATCATGGAGCGGCTTACCGCGAGAGTTACAAGAGTCGCTCGGATCCAGAATCCATAATTTTTGTTCCAACCAGTCTTTGGATCTTGAAGAGGTATCAATTCTTGAACGAGTACGAGGGCAACCATGGGCATCACAATTTTAAAGCACACATCGAGCACGCGTAATGGTGAAGTATTGTCGGCGTAGGTTTCCAAAGCAAGCGCGCGATGTATCGGGTATTTACCACCGTGGTAGCTAACTTGAAGCAGCTTCTAGCCACGAAAACAACGCAGTATCCACGAACCGAGCAAGGAAGCCATTATTCAAGCTCTGATAATGACTACGAAACAGAGGCGATTCTTGAAGAACAAGAGTACGACGAGGTGATTGATCGATTCGTGGATGTTCTTGCAACTGAGCGGACGATTGAAGCTCCTCATTTCGGTTTAGGCGTCTTGATTAGAAATATCAAAGCATAGCCCTAGAAATATAAAATCATAACCTCGAGACGGAGGGGATAGGCATTAATTGTCTTCAGTACCAGCGAGGAGCACACAATAAGCAGCACGTTGCTAGAGTTTCTGGGGGCTTTGTCGTCATTGGATTTTCTTGTGCTAACTTCACTACCGAAGTCAAGTATCCAGCCCTATTCACATGTCAGTAAGACACTCGCAGTGAAGCCATTGCAGCACGAAGTCTTTGCAAAGTCACCGCGATTTGCATCTTGTTGCACAGTACTGCTTTAAGCAGTGATTGCTCCCTGTTCACAATGTCAAATCATGTTTGATTACCGCACAGGTGAGTCGCAGTGTTCCGACCTCGTCGACGAAGCGCATTTTCCATTCCACCTCATCGACAACAAGTCTCCGCAATTCACTTCACCCGCAGACTTCATCAACCTCTAGCCATTCGCCCAACTATGAAGAAGCAGGCCGACTCGACCTCGTTGGCAGCCAACCGCACGATGGTGGCGCATATGCTCACGCTGCTCTGGAAGAACTTCACATTGAAGCGCCGGCATGTGGGCGCCACCGTGTTCGAGATCGCTCTGCCATGTCTGTTCGTGCTGCTTTTGGGCGCACTCAAGCACCTCGTGGACGACGTGGCAGTGCCTGCGGGCTGGAGTGACAGCTCCAATCATGACAGCGACACCACCGGAACCACCTACAACCTCTTCGACCCGAGCGGGTTCTCGCTTTCGGCCATCCCCACCGAGCTGCCCAAATGGACGCAGTATGAGACCTCCGTCACGGGTTTGCTATGGTACATGGCTCGCCTGTCCGTGGTGGACGGCGTGCGGCTCAACGAGTTGTCCACCAGAGACTACACAGCCTGCACCGTTGGTGTTGCGCTGCACGGATACGTCGACACCAATTCGTCGTCGGAGTCCAGTGTGCCATCGGAGTGTGGTGGCCGAGTCGTCCCGTATAAACTCGCGGTGGTGCCCGACAACGCCTTCACGAGAGAGTACTTCACGCAGACAATGGAGATCTGGTACCCTCGCGTGAATTTGGTGAACGACTCAACCTCGCTGCAAGTCGCCAGTCTCCGGGAAAGCGTGGCCTTCTTCGACACGGAGGATGCACTAGAGGAGTACGTGAAAGGCAAGAGCTACGACTCCAGTCTGGAGAACCCGCGCATCTACGGAGGCATCGTGTTCGACAAGTACCCGACCGACAGCGACATTGGGTCGTTCTCGTCCATTGAGTACACGCTGCGCCTGAACTCGACGGAGACCGACAGCGGTGCACTCGGGCTTATCCCGCCGACGAACGGCGATGCTGCAGCGCTGTAGCCGTCGCAGAAGTCGATCAAGACGGACTACTACACTCGCTACGTCCTCACGGGTTTCATGACACTGCAGACCCTGGTCACCCGCTTCGTCACTTGCATGCCTGAATGGGATGCAGCCACGCAGATAACCTCGGGTCAGTGCCAACGAGCTCAAGCAACTGCAACCTCGTCGGACGAGCTGGACGAGCGCCTGCTGAGATCGTTGGATTCCGACGCCATGCTGAAGTCTGCTGTTAGTGAGTACGCCACGGCGTCAGGTGCCTCCAACACCTCGCTCTCGGATGCGTTTTCACTGCTGTCAAGTTCCGCGAAAGAGGCATTGCTGACACCGCTACGCCAAGCTCCGCAGCCGTATCTCGGAAACTCCATCTCGCCATTCCCGATTCAAGCGTACACAAGCTCACCGTTTTACGACGACATATCCGGCGTTTTAGCCATCATCTTCTTTCTCTCGTACCTGTTTATTACGTCAAGGATTCTGGTTGTGTTTATCCAGGAGAAGGAGCTCCGCCTCCGCGAGTACATGAAGATTTTGGGAGTGAAAGAACGCGTGATCATTGCCACTTGGTACGTCACGTACGTCGTCGTCATCTTTGCCGGCTCCGTCCTGCAAGCAGTCATGGGTCTCGTTGGGCTGTTTGCCAACAGCTCGGTGGTCGTATAATTTTCCTCTTCTTCTTCCTGTTTGGGCTCAGCGTACTCTGCTTCGGTTTTTTCATCAGCACACTGTTCAACAATGCCCGCACAGGCTCATTCGTGGGCATGATCGTGTTTTTCCTGATGCACTTCGTGGCACAAGCATTCACAGACAATTCGCCCGAACAGGATATCACCCACGCCTGCATCATGCCGCCGGTTGCACTTTCGTTCGGCCTGTCGACCATTGCTGACTTCGAATCGTCAGGAATCGGCGCAAACGTTGGCAATCTGAATACGCTCAATGTGAACTTTCGTCTGGCCACGGCACTTCAAATGTTAGTAGTAGACTGTGTGCTGTACACGTGGCTGGGCTTGTACTTCGAGAAGGTGATCGCGAAACAGTACGGCACATCTCTCAAGTGGTATTTTCCGTTCTTTCCATCGTATTGGCGAGGTCGCAAGAAACCAGCACTTTCAAACGGAACTGAGACGCCGACAGACTCACTTCTTGACAATGTTGTGCTGGATGTAAACTCAAGCATTGAGCGGGTGAGCACTGATCTCCGGGAGCAAGAACGGCGAGGTGACACTGTCTATTCAAAGATTGGGGAAGGTTTTTGATGTTCCTGGTGGAAAGAAGGTGGCTGTGAAGGGGATCAATTTGGTCATGTACAAGGATCAGATCACGTGTTTGCTCGGTCATAACGGCGCCGGAAAATCAACGTTGATTTCGATGCTCACAGGCATGACGGCACCATCGAGTGGTGACGCTAAGTATCATGGGCTCTCGTTAAATCAAGACATGGAGGAGATCCGTGAGTCATTGGGAATTTGCTTCCAGCATGACGTCCTTTTTGAGGACTTGACAGTCGAAGAGCCTGTCATGATATTTGGACGAGTAAAGGGTTACAGGAATGATGAGCTGCAGGGGTTGGTGGATGCTCAGATCCGCCAGGTCGGTCTTACTGAGAAGCGTCACGTTTTGTCCAAGGAATTATCTGGTGGGATGAAGCGAAAACTCTCGGTGACAATTTCACTTCTAGGTGATAGTTCCTTAGTCTTTCTGGATGAACCGACCTCGGGCATGGATCCCTACAGCCGCCGAAGCACCTGGGAAATTCTTCTCAACAACCGCACCGACCGTATCATGGTTCTGACGACCCATTTCATGGATGAGGCCGATATCCTACGTTCCATCCGCTGAATTACTGAGTATGGTTGGTAGCGAAATCGCATTTCAGCTTCCTCAAAAGAGTTCCCCGATGTTTGGCGCCATGTTCACAGAAATGGACAACAACCTCGCCAAGTTTGGGTTGCTTTCATACGGAATTTCGGCCACAACGCTGGAGGAGGTGTTCATCAAAGTAGCAGAGACCGATGATGAGAACCATCAGCACACTTTGGGGCATCGTGCACAGCCGGGTGATAACAATGTTGCTACGGGGGTAATAGTGCTGCAGACATCTGGCTTGTTTTTTCCACACTTGAGAGCACTGCTTCTCAAGAGATTCCACCATGCCAAACGTGAGAAAAAGATGAACATCTACACGACATTCTACCCAATTTTGCTTCTCCTCGCGGGTTTGATCATTTTGAAGAGCAGCAGCACCACGTCAGATGACCCGAATCTGGCCCTCAACACGAACGCTTACAGTCCTGACAATTCCACCCCGGCCTCATATTACTGCCAGGCCGGAGATGGGTGGTGCGGAGACGTCATGGATTCTTACTTCTCTGGGGCTGAAGCTCAGAAACTGACGATTGCTTCTCCAGCATATAGCTCAAGCTCTCCAACCGTTTTCGACGTGACATACTCAGATCCGGAAATCAATGCAACCGATGCTACTGGTTATGAACTTCGAATGGGAGAAGTGCTGTACAACAGAGGCAACTGAGGCAACAACACAAAGACAGTAAATGATCAATACGGCGCATTTTTGGTGTACGGCGATAGCGGTGAGCAGCTTTTCAGCAACAATCTGTTCACCAACACCACCGCTACTCACGCGCCTATTATTTTCAAGGCGCTTATGGATCAAGCGATTTATCGATTTTTCGCTGCCAACTCGAGCGATTCGACGGCATCCAATGTGGATCTCACAGTGAATAATCACCCGCTACCGTTGACAGCGGCAGCCAAGGCGCTTTTTGGCTCCTTCTTGGCATTCAGCGCCTGTGTCTTCGTTTGCATCTCGTTTTCATACTTCCCCTTGCCAGTTGTAGTCTACTTAGTACGGGAAAAAGAGGCGAATCACAACTCAAAACATCAGCAATTGGTCTCTGGCGTCTCACTGACAGCATTTTGGCTCGCGAACTACCTCTGGGATCTCATGATGTACGTCGTGCCGTGTGTTGCGGCCATTATTCTGATTAAAGCATTTGATATTTCGGCTCTCACTGGCAACTCGGAGTGCTCAAGCTGCACGTCTGCGACGTTTCCGGCTATCATTGTCCTGTTCATCCTCTTTGGCTTCGCGATTTGCCCGTTCACTTATTGCCTGTCGTTCCTGTTCAAGGAACACGCGGCATCACAGACTTTCACGATGAAGCTCAATTTTCTTCTCGGTGTAGTGCTCATGATCGTGTCCTATATCCTCGACGTGATCGATTCAACCAAATCTGTGAACTCAGCACTCAAGTTTATTTGAAGGCTGTCCCCGCTTTTTGATTTGGGCAATGGACTTCTATCGCTAGTACTAAACGAGCTCGACACACTGCAAGATGGGACGACAGAGAAGAAGAGCCCGTTTGGCACGGATCTGATGGGGGCCGAGATGATCTATTTAGTTCTCAAGGCGTTCCTGTTTTCAGCGGTAGTGCTTGCAATCGACTACGATGTGAAAGTTCCCGGACTTCGACGCAAAAGTGCTGGCCAGGGAAGTATCGACAATGACAACATCGCCATTGACGAAGATGTTGCGAAGGAAGCTCGGCGGGTTGGCAGTGGGGAAGCGAGCGACGATGCTGTTCGGATTGCTGGACTTCGAAAGGTATACCCTGGTGGCAAGGCAGCCGTTCGGGATCTGTCCTTTGGTTTGAAGCGTGGCGAGTGCTTCGGCTTCTTGGGAATTAATGGGGCTGGCAACTACGATGAAAATGTTAACAGGCGATGTTGCTCCGACTTGTGGAACCGCCACACTCAATGGCTTCGACATCTTAACGCAGCAGATCGAAGTACGCCGACAAATTGGCTATTGCCCACAGTTTGATGCTCTTTTTGAGCGGATGACGGTGCGTGAACACCTGGAACTGTTTGCGGCGATCAAGGGCGTAACTCGAGCCGATATGGAAGCTGTTGTGTCCGAGAAAATTCTGCAGTTGAATCTCGCGGACTTTGAGCACAAACTAGCTGGGAGTCTAAGCGGCGGCAATAAGCGCAAGCTGTCTGTAGCTATTGCGTTAATCGGGAGCCCCCCGATCATCTTCCTGGATGAGCCATCCACGGGCATGGATCCAGTATCGCGCCGCTTTATGTGGGACGTGATCGCAGATATCTCAACTCGAGGCAAAGAATCCACGATCGTGCTGACAACGCACAGCATGGAAGAGTGTGAAGCGCTATGCTCTCGAGTTGGCATCATGGTGGGCGGGCGTCTTCGCTGCTACGGAAGCGTACAGCATTTGAAATCTCGGTTCGGTGATGGTCTCGTGTTCGACACCAAGTTCGACACGGTCGATGCAAGCGAACTCGACCATTTGCGTGAAAAGTTGTTTGGCGACGGTAATGCCTACATCTTGCCGCAGGATTTGAAAGCCAAGTGTCAAGCGTATGGTAGCGTTGAGTTGACTAAGCTTATTACTGCTTCGCATCCGACTGGCTATAGTCTTGCTTCTGCTATGGACCGTGATGGATTTATCCGTGCAGACGCATTCTGTACATGGTGTATGGAGGAAACACACTTCAACGAGCTGAAAGACTACCTGCTGAAAGCATTTGGTACCGGAGGCGTTGCTGTATTGGAGCGACAGAGTGACTTCTGTCGGTTTAAAGTGCGGAGCGGTTCTGGTGATGTCAAACTCTCCATGATGTTTGCCCTGATCGAAGAAATCAAGCACAAGATGCATATTCGTGAGTATAGCGTCTCGCAAACAACGCTGGAGCAGATCTTCAATTTGTTCGCAAGTCAACAGGAGGAAGAGCAGGGGGTTGCACGAGGCGTTTACCAGACCGCGTCAGCTTGAATTAACTAGAAGTAGTATGCGTGAAACTCAATATAGGAGATAGCCATCATCGTCAACTCTGCTCGAACTTGAAGGTGAAGTCCACACCTATTGCAGAAACATAAGCCCATCATAAGGAGCAGACCACATAGCCGAGTTTTTCTACACTAAACAAAGTCGTACCAAAATGGACAACACGAAAGTTGAGAATAAGCCCAATCCACAACATCAGGCTGCCTTGAATGAATGGCATTTGACAATGAAGCACGAAAGCAAGTTGGTGGAGAGCTCTATATCCACAATTGCGCTTGACTATCACTGCAAGAATGGCTAGTGACGCAATCTGCAGTAGTCCAAACAGTACCACAGAGAAAATGGGTCCATACACCTTATCACGAGAAATTCCAGTCAGATCCGCATGATAGCGGACATTCGGGAGGTAGACCATCAGCATAACGTAGCAGCAATAGAAAAACGGGATGATAGCCTCCAAGTATGCCGTGACAACTAAACATTCAGTTGTGAATAGTATTTCGAGGATGACCCATTTAATGTGTGATGCACTGCAGAAACGGCCACGGCTACTACACGGGACTGAATTTTGTTGTTGCAGCTCCGGAAACACCCAATACCCTTTTGGTGTCTGCGATCATTTGATACAGGCACGTTTGGACTCGAACGTAGGCCTGGGTGGTCTGCATTTAAAAGCTTCCGCGGTATACCCAAAAGAGTCATATCTACCGCTGATAAGCGGCTGTGGACGTCTGGGCAGATGCGAATGTTTGGATGAGCCTGCTCCGAGAAAACCTTAGGGATTTGGCACAATGAGCCGCATTCCCCTAATACGTCTCCACATGTGCCGGCATCGAAGCTAAACTGTGAGAGAATCTTACTAGTTCGGTGATGGAAAGTATAGAGCATGGTTGCTGATTGCAAAGTGTCAAGGGCCATCAGTGCGATAATGGTAGTACCAGAAGACGCGTTGTGCATGCAGGTGGCCATATAAATCGCATTGAAAAAGTCGACCGTGAAGATAACTACCACAGGTACCATATCTTCCTTGTGATCGGCACACCGAATCATAATCTTTTTCAAACACAGCTTGAGGACTGGCAGCAGTAGAATAACCAAAACCTGGTACTGTGATCCTTTCACAAAGTGAAACAATGACTCATAGGCGGAATATAAAAACATAAATGAGAACTGGGCACCCCAATACTGCAGAAAGCGTATCATTTGATCACGATGAGCTATCACGTGCCAAATTACTCGGGCCCCAATGATGAGGCGAAAAGAGATAAGTAGCGATAATTGAACTACCGGAGTCGTTGTCACCAGAATGAATGGGGATGGAAAACACGAGTAAGATATAATCACTGCTGTGCAGCAAATGACAACAGTCGACGTGGAAACTGCCACCATCAATCGACGCCAAAATGGAATTCTGAGACCATCGATAAAGTATGTAGCGTGTGTA
>BSXT01005063.1:0-13084 GCA_030267785.1 Phytophthora fragariaefolia
GTCGACCTCAAGGGCCTCGTCTCGGACATCACCTACACGGACAACAAGCTCTCGAACGTCAAGAACGCCATCGTCATCCACTCCGACTACAGCAAGTCCAAGGGCGGCTACACCGGCAAGGCCACGAGCGCCGTCACCATCAAGGGCGTCACCATCTCGGGCCTCTCGGGTACGGCCACCAACCTCTACGACATCGTGGCCAACTCCAAGGTCGTGTCCAACTGGAAGTTCTCGGGTATCACGGTCACGGCGTCCAAGACGGGCACGTGCAGCGGTCAGCCCAGCACGGTCAAGTGCTAAGGAAGACTGCGCAACTGCATTTCGCAGTACAAGGCATGCCCAGGTTGCCCTACTTCTCTGTTGCTCCTGTTCCTGCTATATGCTGGCGTCAAGCTCAGCACATACTCGTGCGTTGATCGAGGAGATCATCGACTGCAGACAGCATGCATAACAACCATTGATCGTCGCTTTTGTTGCGTTCTGGGCGCTAATAGTCCGACAAATACACGTTCTTAGATGTTTTGTTTTCTAGTTTCTTCATGTTAAGCTTCGCTTCGTTGGTCACTCATCCACATGATGTGCAGACGATTCTATTTAACCTTACGTCGGTGTTTGAGTTGTCTGGTGGTCCACAGTCTTCTACCATAACCATAACTCGATCCTTCTCCTCCTCGTTTTTTCATTCTGCTGGATCGATAGTTCGGGCTTCACGGGGGACACCCCCCGAAGGCCACGTGACTCGGTCCGTTGATCAAGTCCAGGGTTGGTGTGCACGCTTGACCGGATTGCTGGGCTGCTCACGCATTCGGAGTAATCTGCATGCAGGGGACAGAGGACGCATGGAAGGGAGGCCTCTAACCCATGGGCTATCCCGTTGTGCCATCTTGACGGAATCCCTGGCCTCTTCCTGGAGGACGACTTGCTATACTCTTCGGGTCGTTCCTCGGTTGGCGATCTAACGCAGACTTTCTTTTAATTAAAAAAAACGGTACATTACAGTCAGAATCTAACGCAGACTTGTCCAGGCGCACCGCTGGACGAAGAGTATCTGGTGCTTGGTGCTACTCTACAAAAACGACTGGTACTGGGTCTCAACAACGGTATCACGTTCTTTGGGGGAGCTCACTTCGCGGGACCGGGGTTCGCGTTCGCGAACGGGTCAGCGACTTGGATGGGAATCCAGAAGAGCAGGAATGAAAATTGGTTCAGGAGGTCGACTCGCTACGGCGTGGCCAACGCACCCCTCCCCTCGGGTTGTCCTTTGGACGGCTCCGCCTCTCGGGTTGCCCACTGCGCTGACCCCGCGGCGCACGCAGCGCGGAGAAGGCCTCTCCCCATTTTACATTGGCCCCAGTATATGGGACTTTCGCCCAAGGCAAGGGGCCCAGTTTTACTGCTCTCGGAGGTCTTCGTCGCGATCCGTTGTCTCTTGGCAATGCCAAATCGAAAGTGCTCGCCGCTCATCCACATGAATTCACTGTTTAGCGCGTTTCGTGACTAGGTCCTTCTACTGCTACTTCGACTACGTGTACTACGGTAGTACTAGCAGTGGTTATCAGTACAAATGTTGCTACAGAAGTCCCCTCCAGATTTACGAGAGCGGGACTGCAAGGTTTGAAGTTTCGCACAAGGTCAAATGTATTGAGTTAATGAAGTAAATACGTAATGCGGCGAATGGGCAAACAATGCACGAATGCCTCCAGCAATTTCAATTCATTTCTGGCGTAGCTGCGTTCCAAGCGTGCGATTTGTTTTGATGCACGAGGCATGACATCATCCACGCAGCATGCCACTGCAATTTATAATGTTTATTGGGGGCCTGTCATTTGCCCTGCAACCTCGCAACTTACATCTGCGGCTACTGACGAGGGTGTCATCCTATATCCTATAAAATATAATACTATGCAATTGTAGAGGCAAAGTCTTGAAGTACTGTCATGGTCTAGTCCCCCGGGATAATGATCGCGCCCAGCACCGATACTTTCCCTCAGTACATGTACCTATGCATATACATCTAACTCAGTACATCGTGTTGACAAATTTTGAGCAATCTCTGCAAGGTAAATCTTACAAAAAATGTGCGCCAAAACTGGTACAGGAATCCCCGCCTAATCTGGAAAGGTAGGACCAATAAACACTGAGAGGTTGCGAGATCTGGAAAGGTTTTGCATAGATGCTGATTGTACTGACTTAATGCAGAGAATGGGGTTCACGACATCGACGAATGCAGCCAGCAAATTGCTAATGGTATCCTTCGTAACTCCGTCCAACGCCCGCTTCGCCCAGCAAAAAGCTGTGTACATGGAGATATACTACCACAACAACCCAGTAATATAGCGGTCTTGGCCATTCTGCTCGCTTTCAATCTTCCATTTGCCTCTGTAAACGAGCAACTCGTGCATGCTTCATGGGGCAGCACTTTCCCATTGATCCTAAGCTACATCAGTACATGAGGTGTCTCTGCACCAGTGAGAGAGCAAATCCCAACTAGAATCTTGTACTATCTCTGGCGGGTACATGCGTAAACTCGGGTCCAGATTAGGCGGGGACTCCTGTATAGTACCGGTACAGTAGCCCTCGCTTGTGTTTTAATTGAAGAGGTCATTGGTGTTGTACAGAAGTGGTACTAATAAAGACTGCAAGGGCTGAGGTTTCGCGTAGGGTTGACATAGATGCAATGTATTGAGTTAACGCTTACGCTTGGTAGTTGAATGCGGCGAAATGACCATCGACCCGATGGCATCGGGCTAACAATGCCCGAACGCCTCCAGCAATTCCTAATCGTTGTTGGCGTATCTGCGTTCTAAGCGTGCGACGCCCAATACAAAGCTGCGAGAATGGATATCTTTTGCTGAGGTGCCCTGCAATGTATCTAACGACACTGTCCCTCCCCCATGAAAAGCCGATTTTTGGTCTGGTTACCTCGGACATCCCTTGTTAAAAAGACTGCGATTATTATGTGTTAGTGGCCGCAGAACGCAAATAAAAGAAGCCAACAAAGTGAAAACATACTCAGACGATGATCCTGTCTACGTTAGTGCGTGGTTGCCTGTGAACCGACCTCTTAGATACATCTAAATCAGTACATCGTGTTGACGGCTAGACCAAATCTTGAGCACCTACATACAATTTTTGCGAGGTACATAGCTGATCGCAGGGGAAAATCTGGTGGGGACTTCTGTACCGGTATCTATTTGCTGTTGTTTGGGCTGCACTACAGTAGTCGGGTTAATATAAAAGTATGCGCTTTTTTAGTTCTGCAGTCTCGCAGTGAGAGATCGGAAGATTCTGAATTATTTTCACGTCACGTCTTAGGTAGGATTTGCCATCTAGTCCTGAACTCAATTTCCATAAACTATGCAGTTCTCATCGTTTTGTTTTGGTCCCGCAGCCTTCATCGACACGGAGCTTATTTTCTCCCTGGTGGTGTAGATATCTTAGCTTAGCAAGTGATGCCGCTGGGTTGGCCCTTGCAGGTTCCCTTTGCGCCAGACACTGTGATACCCTTAAACGTCCATCCCGAAACAACACTGGGGTTCACCAGAATGTCGTAAATCTGGTCCGCCGTACCTGTAAGCCCATCAACGGTGATATCAGAGATCGTCACCAGGCTGGTGGCGGCTCCAGTGTAGGCACCAGACGACCTGCTGTAGTCCGAGTGGATCGCAATCGCGTTCTCGACGTTCTGGAGCTTGTTGTTGATATACTTGACGTTGGTAACTAAACCCTTCATTCCGATAAGAGCCTTAATGCGCAGGCCGTTGTCGCTGTTGACAATGGTATTACCCTGAACGGTAAGCCCCGAGACAGTATTGGTTTGGTCGACGGCGCCTCCACCGATCGACCCGACAGAGATACCGTGACTGCCACTGCACAGGTTGTTGCTGAAGATGGTGTTGGTGCTCGACTGCATAGCGAGGCAGTCGTCCTGGTTATAGATCTTGTTACCAGTGATAGTCACGTGATCATTCTTGGTCAAATCGAATCCATCCGTGTTCTGAGCGAGCCCGTTACCAGCGCTGGAGTCGAGCGTTAGCCCGCTGAGCGTCGTTTGCTCACACGTCACGATGCTGAACGTGCGGAATGGTGAATTCTTGATCGTGAAGCCTGAGATATTCGACCCAACGGCGTTTTGCAGCTTGAAAAACACAGGTCGTGTGATCGACTCGCCTTGCTTCCAATACCAGTCGCCTTGGCCGTCCAGCGTTCCGGAGCCCTTGACCGTAAGGGAGTTACCACTAACTGCTACAAGGGGACCAGCCCACTTCGCAGTTCCGAAGGTGGTGGTGCCCGTGAAGTTGATTGTGGCGCCATCTTTTGCTTCAGTCAAATCCAGGGTAACGCCTGCAGGCACTGTGAGCGACCCGACGGTGATGGTACCGCACGACGAGATGTCCGAGCCCGCCTTGTATGTGCCCGTGAGGTTGCAAGGGTCACCAGCCTCAACTTCTTGGCGAATCATGGGCGACCCAGTTACGACGGCAGAGTAAGCCATGAGAACGGCAAGCGTGCTGGTAAATATCTTCATGGCTCGCGTAACGGGGCGGTGATGTCGAGATGGAAAATGTGAAAGTGTGAACTGATGACTTACTGCACCAGCGAAAACAGCCCTCGACTCACCGAGTGAGTTAAGCCGACCACCCACTATGCACTTGTCGGACGTGCGTGCACCCGAGAAACGACGCCAGGCTCAGCCATGGGATGTGTTGTGGGACTTCCTCTGACGCTGTTCGTGCGACGTGGCAATTTACATATTTGGGTTGGGTACATGTACTGGTAGATTGCCTGAATAACACTTGAGATAAGATGGTGGCGACACAATACTAAGAAAAACGCCAGCAAAAAGTTCTTATCCCTCTGAACCGGTAATCTGTGGACGAACGTAATAAACACTAGCATCCAGACTTCTCGAGATGTTCATGCATCAGTTGCTGCATGCACTGTAGCGATACGCGGTACAACGTACCGACGGCTGCAACGTTAACGCGAATTCCGATGAGCCTCTTGGCTTCAAAACCACGAAAGAGCAAATCATGGTCCACCTCAGGGCCGGTGGTGAATCGGTACATCTCGTTCGTACGTAGAGCCAAAAGGTGCCGTCTTTCAACTTCCGACTGCAGCAAATGTTTTTGGCGAACTGCCCAGCGATGGCGACTCTACCAAGCTTTTTAAAAGCTCGATTAAAATTCATGTATTATTATAATACATGCAGAAAAGCGTTTGTAGCTTTCACCAGTTCACCAAGACACTATGATAGAAGTTTAGCCTCTCTTGTTGACATCGTCAACATCAACTGAGTAGTAGCTCGTACCCCCGAGCTAGAAAGTCCATAATAGCAGTGGGGGTCACTGCTATTAGGGACTCAGCGGCAACCAACTCGCAAAACATTCGATATCTGAACTTGCTATTCCACGTTTGGGGCGCTCTTAGTCGTTTAGTCGCCATCTACAGTCGCACGATGTGCTGCGGAGACGATGCACGCAGGAAGTGCCTCAAAAGTGGGCAATCGTCGCCACTCAATCCTGGGATGCGGTGAACGTATCATACAGCAGTGCGAGCTTGGTGCATGTACATACAGACAACGACATTCTTTCATGTAGCCAGGAAACTTAATTCAAGACACAACTCTTTATTAGCGAATCGAATTCAAGAACGAACATATTTTTAACGAATCGTAGACGGAGTAAAATTGACAGGCCAGAGTAAAACTCCCCAACCACGTTCCTCTCAAGTCAAGCGAGGACGCACTGATCATGGGCAATATCCGGTGCCTTCCGAAGCCCCCCAAAAGTTTGATCAGCTCAATCGGTAATCTATTATTAAATAAATTACCAGATACACTCCTCGCAAAATCGTTTGAACCAAAAATAGTATTACCAAACGATCAGGCCAAAATATACACTTTATAGCTATCCTTAGTAGGTACAGTAGGTCAGGCTGATGAGATATTTCAAGCACTATGAAGAAAGCCACAATTTCCATCCAGAAACATGTCCTCGCCTGCCAAGTTGCTTCAGTTGCAAAATGTTTACACGACATCGCCTGGAAAACCCAGCACGTCATCCCCGGCACGACAGCGCAAATCAAGCGGAGACCGTCACCTTGGAGCATCAGGGTTAAGTCCTTTGGTTAGACGAAAAGAGCACAACGCATTGCGTAGTAGCTTGTCCTCAAAACAGTGGAAACAATGGATGCATGAGGCATGTGAGCTCAACGTGTCTTCGTCGGTGTTTTTGGCAACGACTAGCGATAGTTTGGCGAAGGCGTCTGAGGAAGGGGTCCAGCTTGTTTTGAATCCAGTGCTAACTCGGATGGATGAGAAGCTTGTGGCTTTGATTGAGGACCGAGCAACTAACTGCGTGGAAGCGACAATAGGGAAGTTTACGACAATGCATTTGCCTGCTCCGGAACCAATTCAACAGTGGAGAGCTCGTATCACCAAACCAAGGAAACGACGGAAGACTGCAAGCCTCAGGGTTGAACCACTACTATCGAACGAGGTATGTGCATATCAAGTGAAGATCAAAGTGTGGGCTAAGGATTGTCGTTGAATACTCCATTTGCAGATGCGGGAGAAGCTTCAAGTTCACCTAGAAGCGAAGATCAAGGGCAATATCTGGGAGAATGAGATCCGCTCTCGACTTGCCAGACCTCTCAGTGCATCGATTTTCTGTTGCAGAAGCGAGCAACTCAGACATCCACTCGCTGCCGCTCAATTCAATGATGCCCCGAACGAATCGTCTGAGTCACTGGTTACTATGGCGGCAACAACTGGTCTGAAAGATGCATCAGCCCCAAAGTTCCCATACTCGGTGGAGGCACACGCGCTCGCCGATTGTATACGTCGTTGCAAGCTGAAGGCTTGGTTCCGGACAGCTCTCAAGCTTCGGGCAAGAACCCTCGCCATTGCTATCCGCGTGCTTCGCCGTCGAGGTGTTCCTGTACTCATTCGAGGATATCGACAACGTCGGCGCGCGGCTATTCGAATTCAGCGATGCTTCCGTCGTCTACAACAGTGGTGCGCGAAGGTTTTACACCCATTTGCCTGCAAGACCGTTGCATTTTGGGTGCGGCGCGCCGTGTTGTTAACATCCGCACGTATCCTCATCGCTCGCGCAATTACCGCAATGTATTTGAGACGACTGGCACAGCGAGAGGAAGCTGCACGGCGAGTAGCGCACTTGCGGAGGTGGGCTGCAAAAACCCGCGTGTGTTTATTCGTGCATCAGCTCTGGACGGTTGCTTGGTTCCAAGGCAAGCGTAGCTTGAACGTTAGGGGCATGAAGCATGAGCTAGAGTTACTTGAGTCCAGCGATCACAACGTGCATCTCGAGTACGTTGCCATCTTTGCTACACCTCTGGGCAAGAGCATGCTGAAGAAGGAACTCGCGCAGTGGCGTATTCATGCACAGAATCGAGCTATTGAAACATCGATCCGTCGGACGAATTCAGATGCCGCGGAGACGGACATCGATCCAGCAGTTCAGCGACTACGCCAGTGCTTTCAAATATTCGACCTTGACGGCTCAGGTACACTAGATCTGGACGAATTCCAGTTGATGCTGTCGTATCTGCGCGGAAATAAACCAAAAGCAGGAGGTCGGGGTAGTGTCAGTGGCCAAAGATCAGCTCCACAGCCACCCAAACTCATTACCGCTCAAGTGCGTAGCCTGTTTGCCGAGCTAGATTGCGACGGGAACGGGAGCATCACGTGCGACGAGTTTGAGAATTGGTGGGCGAAAGAGCATCAACGGACAGCGCTGTCCACATCGGCCTCTACCACCTTTCTCTCGCGCGGTCTAGACGGTCTGCTCCTTCAAAGCTACGGCTTACTGTTTTGGCTGCTCGGGCGCAAACAACAACTGGAGCGGAAGTTTGTCAAGAAGCTCATGGTGCGCCGCGCGATGGAGAGCGCCAAGCGAGCACTTCTGCATCGAGAAATTGACCTCGAGCATGCAGCCGGAGTGAGCTGTGGCGTGTTTCGGTGCCGCAGTTGTGGTCGTCGTTTTGGGCTGCGGCGAGACTTGGACGACCATACAGCTCACGAGTGCATTTCAACGACGTTGGTCGTGGACACTTTCGTGCTGAAGCGCTGGGTGCACCAAGAAGAGTTTCGATTGCTGGAAGACGCCAGAACATACTAGTAGGTCTTGCGAACGAAGCAGGTTTTACGGAGCACAGCCCTCAACATGTTTTCAGCATTTTGGTGCTCGAGTGGCACACGACAAACACCAATGCATCCTGTAGCTACCGTGGCGGGAACGTGCTTCCCACGACATGAACAGCGAAATGGAAGGGCCTTGAGGCAAGGCCTTTGACACGTCTTCGGAGGTTGATGCGTATATCAGGCCAGACGCCACTCCGGCGGTGGAGGTGGTCACGGTCTGTAGACGTTTGGCCTTGTAGGATGCGCGCAGACCTCGAACCTACACGAAGTTCGTGATCCATCAGACCAGGTTCGAGGTCTGCGCGTGACGAACGCACATGCTTACGGTGGCCAAACAGTCCCCGCCCCGAAACATGTTACCACGTCCTCGCGCGGGGCACCGCTCCATTGGCTGAACGCGGCAGCAATTCCGGGGACCTCTCTCAAACTTCGGACAGGGCAGGGTGGCCACTTCATAGACTGAGCCCGATTGCATAGCGTTCGCGCTGTTCGGGTAGTCGGGCTCGTTACTGTAGTCCTTTTTAGTCGGAGCCCCACGAGGATGCGTGCATAACATCGCGTTGAGCCCATCTCATGCGTTGTCAGCCCTCGACAAGGTCGCAGCAAATGTACCGCAGAGCTGTACACGTACATGTACATGTGCGTACAGTGTACTACGCGAGGGAACGCTATGTGCCGACGCGACCACAAGATGTGGGATACTGGTGGTGGTGGTCTTGCTATGCTTCGCCGGCGGTGCACGAGAGAACTCATGGGAAGCGATGCGCGCTTTGAATGGGAGCCGTACTGACAAGGAGCAGTAGCAGTCAAGGATGGCATTCTCATATTTGCGGAGTTTTCGACACGTGCCTCGACTTCAAGCATCTACAATTGAGATGGCGAAGTGGCTTAAGCTCCTCGCATTGATGGCCGTCGCAAACCCCAACAATTACGCGGAAGCGTCAACGTCCGTTGTGGTCAGCCCAACCGAACGTCCCATCTCGGAGATATCAACGCATCCAAGCCCAAGGACCGGTTTGGGGGAGTCTGCTTCATCCTCGCAAGATGATTCAGACGACTCGAGTGATGTGAGCCTTGATGTCGGTCGTTCAAGTAGCGCTGGTGAGTCACTTATCAATGCGATCGAGGAGGTTCAGTCAACGCATCGTAATTGGGTCGGCCCCACTATCGGTGCTCCTGACCGTGGCGATTCTGCCTGCTACCGGAGGGCCTATATCATGGATTCGTGCCCCGTTGGCTTTAACTACAAGTGGACGACGTGCTGGACCCAATGCCCACTCTCGCACCCTGTTCAATGTGGCATGGAATGCATCCGTCAAAATGATGACTGCGGGATTGAATATTACTCGAAGACTTCAAACGTAGTGCAAACAGCTATCACATTTGCCACCATGGGTCTATTCGGTGAACTTACCGCCGTGTCCAAGGTCGTGATTGAAGGTGCCAAGTGTATTCGATCGATGATCGGTACAATCAAGATGCTCGTCAAGTACATCAGCATGGTTAAGGTGTACGACCCGCAGACGCCCTTCGACAAGGTCATGGGCGTGCTGTACCAGACGAGTTACGCCACTATCGACTTTCCAGTCACGATCGCGATGTGTTTGGGTTTCCCGTACCCCGAAGTTCTGGACCCAGCTAGTTGGATGGTCGACACCGTCCAGCTCCTTCTCGGCGAGATTCTTGACCACGGCGACAACATCATCCGGGGCTGGGACCGGTTCACGGCTTTCCTTCACCGCGTGAACTTCACTCAGCCCTTGGCGGAGCTGAACGAGACCGATATTTCGTCCCTCAAGTCTGGATTAGCCTCTAACTCAACCTGTGGCTTTGAGTTAAAGAGGATCACTGATCGTACGTGGGTGACTGTCGCCCGAATGAAGAAAGAGAACCCCGGTATCACCCAAGACGAGCTCCGCATCGCTCTGTACGAGTCCGACCTCATGGTCCGTGACATCCCGATAGTTACCAATAACTGCATGGAGCAGATGATCGCCGAGTCGAGCGAGGCCACTGCCTACCAAACTCGTGACACACTGCGGAAGACGCTAGGAGTTATCGTGGACGACCTCATCGACAAGGGGAAAAGCGACAACGGTACATCATTGACAGCCAAAGAATATCTACGAGTCGTGACAGACAAAGTTGCTATGACAACGTTCGTGCTCTCCATCATTGACCCGACACGTATCGTCGGTATCGTTACCGAATACATCCAGCCCATCTGCGGTCCCACACAATTCATCGGGGAAATTGACGACGGCTCGGATCCTTACACGCTCGGTCTCAATGCTGTTGGCAAGGCCTTCCAGGGTAGCAACTCGTCGTGGACAAGGAAAGGTGACGGCGTCGTCACTGTCATTTTCACAAGCACCGACATCAAGCCCGTTACCGGTAACATTTTTTCCGCTGGTGCCAAGATTGCAGAGGTGAAAGTCGCGGCAGGAGGCACCGCAACTTGGAAATCGAGTGTGACCACGTTGGGTGGTAAGTCACTCTACTTTGACCGATGGCGACCTGGGCTTTTTGGCCTACCCGGTACAGGCGGTGGCTCTTTGAAACTCTGGGTGCCACGAGCTAATGAAGGTGGCCACTTGGATCTTTCAGTGAGTCTAAATGTAAGCTAAATGATTTAAATGCATTACTGTTACACTTGTTAGCTGCATCCTAGAATAACCCTTTCGCGAACAGAGGGGCAAATGCCCCTTTTCATCCAGCCACGGTACTACTTTCTACTACAAATGTTGCGATATAAATTTTAATTTCTAAAGGCTTAAGTTTGAAATGGGGCAAAATGCCCCCTTTCACAAGTTTGTGAAGATCGATTTTCATTGGATAATAATATCCTATCGCAAATGTGTGGCTACACTAAAATTCGGTTGATTTTACATGCTTACTTATCTGAAGTCGCCAGCATCATTTTCACTGAAGATGAGATCAAGTAAGTCCAACAGTCTTCTAGTACCGTAGTCTTGGTCAGAATGTGTGGCCCAATATCTTGCATAAATCACACATTCCATACCAGAAGAAGCACAACTTTCTTTTAACATCGAACTTGTGCGACCATTAGACATGTTCATCAATGAACATCGCCTAGCTTGGAATTTGCACTGCGTAGTGCTTTATAAGATAGACACGTTTTGCCAAGAAAGTTACTCGAGAATTGGTTCAATGATATATCTAACAACGGACACCGCTAAGTTATTGCGCTCTGAGCAATTGGACTCTTGGTTGACCAGCGACAAATCCGTTGTCGATGTTTTCAAGCTACTAAAGCTTCAGTGGCGATGGATACGAAGCACTCACCAGCCGAAAACTGGAGGTACTCGAGAAATACATCGACTTCTTCAACCAGAAGAAGTCGGAGACCAACCGAGAGCGTTCTCCAGTGTTGGAAGCTATGTGTCAACGCTCGACCGAGTATCTACCCGTGTAAATGACTTGAATAATGTATTGATTTAAACTATATAGCCAGAATATATGCACTGTAAGAACTAATAGAAAACACAACGCGATCAAACCTTTTTTGCAGGTAGCTTTCAATTGTGATTTGGTCATGCTTTCAAATTTTATACAAGTCCACAATATGACGAGCAAAGTCGAGCTCTTGGTGCCAACCGTTCATGATAATCACACAATCTCTTTTCCTCGGCAGCTTCGCCCTAGTAATATGGCGCCTAGAAGCAAGCACAGCTTAGCTAGCGAGTTTGCCGGATCAACCAAAGGAACAAGAGAGCTTCGAGAGAGACTGCCCGTGTCTCGGCAAGAACATGATGAGGCCAAGATTGACAACGCTGCCTTTTTCAAGGCTGTCTGGAAGGGGCTTTGTGCTGATGGGTGGTTTCATAAACCTCCTCCACGGTCAGCGAGCGATTCTTGCTATCGTTACATTCGGCCAGGTGCTAGCCTAAATTGTCAAGAAGGTGTTGATTATTTCGTTGGAGAATAAGCGTTGCCGTCATAATATCTGCAAGTGCTAGTTCCTCAGCTTAATGAAGGTGAAACAGCGCTTTGACTTATCAAACTGTGGTTTTGCTAACGTTTTCTGTTTTACTATTAATAGGAGCACACCCTGACTAAAACGGTGGTTCCCGTTCGCCCACAGCAAGCGAATACAACAAGCGATTACTCCGGAAAAGATGCGGACGTCCTGTTCCGTTCTCAAACGGAGTACACTTGCGTTAGCGCCGAAGAATCGAAAACTGAAGAGGCATTTCCGATCAGTCGCGCTGTTGAAGAAACCACACATCAAGGAGCATCAACTACCACGCAAGTTGGAGCTGACGTGGGCGAGGTGAATGCAGACTATGACGAAAACTTAGTCACGTATCGAGTGAGTGGTAGTGAGATTCAGCAAGAGCGTACATTGCAAAATGGTGCTCGTAGCGAATGTCGAAGAAATCTTGTCGGAGAAAGGGAGCGAAATCTACTTCTGAATGCAACTAAACGTGCTGCGATCGACACCGAAGTCTCACAAGAAACAAGGGAACTGAGGAACTGAGGTGTTGGAATTCGACCGGGCGCGGTAAGCTCCGCGCCGTGGTCTAACGGTGTTGAACCTTCGAGTGAAATGCCATCAGACCTCCTGATTGGCCCGGATGGACAAGATTCACATTTACCGCGTTTGAGTGACAGGTACTCAGAGGTCTTAGTCGGTCCTAATACAAAACCGGCTGAGTACTCTGAGTATTCAGTATTGCGAGGAGTGTTTTAAACACTCGGATTAGTGGCGGGCACACTATTAGTACTTAGCCCGAGTCGTCGGTCGCGTGATTAGCCGAAGGCTCTGTTCACACTTGATATTTGTATAGGGATCCAGGATTAGATACATATGGGTTACAGAACCCCTAATCATTAACTCAGAGCAGAATTTCCCCCCAAGGCAAAAGGGTCAAGTTCGTCCACGGTAAGCCCAGC
>BSXT01005075.1:0-12491 GCA_030267785.1 Phytophthora fragariaefolia
TGGCAATTATCTTACTAATGAGCTATGTTTAACAGGAACGCCTATTGTCAGTACCACATTGACAACCCCTTCCCGGCGACGCCAAGCGAGAAGAGGGCCCTGATGTCCCGGATTGTCGGTCAAGCCCGGGAAGCCATTCCCAGCAGCGCCATCGCAAACGGCTTCGTCAAGGCAGGACTCATCCCGACTGGGCCCCGCGACAGTGTCGGTCGCTTCCGAGTTCCTGATGTTTCAGCCGAAGAAGTCCCTGTGGTTCATGACGAATAAGAAAAAATAAATTTCCTTTTTTGTTTCCTTTTCCACAATTTTATTTTTTAAAGTGGGGGTGTCACCTCTAAAAATGTAATCGGCGTGGTCTTTTTATTTACTTTTTACGCCAAGTGGCATTCTATCCGTACGTTGCACTCAAGCCGTGGTTTACGGTAGCCCAGCACACCTGCCGTGACCCACAGCCCGTGGATACTTGGCGCAGTGGTGCTTCGTTGGCCCAAGATCAACGAAGCACCGTAACCTTTTCTTTCCTTTGCGACCAATACTCAATAATACCGATCACCGATGCTGATTCACCGATGCAGGGGTCCCTGCGAGAATCACTCACCAAAATGGTCCCCGAATACTTCGATGTATCAAGCGACTGTTCGCATCCACCTCCTAAAACAGATACAAACATATTTCAGCGGTTAAGAACTGTTTGTACAGTGTAAAGATCCAGCCCGAGGTAGCATGCGACACGTTAAAAAACACCGCATCGTGCAGTGCACGACGTGCACTGGTCCAATTATCCAGTGCCACTGGATAATTTAATTCTTTAAGAAGGTTGAAGCCAGCTATTAATACATGTATTCATTATACCGGTACCAGTATTGTGATCGTCGTCCGTTTGACATGTGTCCCCCTATTAGGGGGGCAATTCTGAGTGGGCTGGGTCCGAGGTTGCTGATACAGCAGTGGGCCCAGCACATTATTAGGAATTTAATTAGGAGTGTTGGCATCATAATCAGAGTGCTGACGCTCGGCGAGGGGCCCATTTATTAAGTGGTGGTTTGTCAGTGGCGAGTCAAGTGGAAAACCGGAACGCGATAGCTCCTCCCTTGACCAGTATACCAGGTTAGCTATCCACCGAAAGTCGCACCACCTGCGCCTGCTTTACGTGTTGACTAGGCTTCATACAGCTTCGTGTGTGTATGTATATACATGTATACACGTGTCGTCGAATGCCCATGACAAGTGGGCATCACAGTCCAGTATATATAAACACGCTATGAAGAAAAAAAAGTAAGCCCGCGCCTGGCTTCGGCCACGTGAACGCCGTGGCCGACGAGAAGATCGAGAAGGTGTCGCTCAACAACGACTACAAGGGCAAGTGGTTAATCCTCTTCTTCTACCTCTTCGACTTTACGTTCGTGTGCCCCACGGAGATCGTGAGCTTCAGACAGCGTGGACCAGTTCCGCAGCATCAACGCCGAGGTCGTGGCCATCTCCAAGGACTCGCACCATACAAACCTGGTCTGGGTCAAGACCCCGAGCAGGGAGGGCAGCTTGGGTAAGATGAACATTCCGCTGATCACTGACATCAGCAAGCGCATCTCCCGTGCTGTCTCGTGCAATGAGCTCGCCTCTCTAACCCGCCAAGGAATGGTCCCAGACAAGGAAGATGAGATGTTCGTCACAGTGCTCCACGGCCTCTTCATCATCGACCCCCGAAGGGTACCCTGATCAACGACGACGCCTTACGGCATCGTCGGGTGAGTATGACCATGCAAGCAAAACTAGTGTGCCTGTGAAGGATATAAGTTCGACTGTGATGAATACTAGCGCATTTTGATCAATAGCAGACAAAAAGTTGCGCGGTACTCAACAAAGGCCACCCGCCGTATATATTAAACCACTTGCGGTCCAATAAAACAGAGAGCAAATCTGAGATCACTAATCTAATTATAACCTGTGGCCCATTTATATATAGCAAAGGTGGTCTTAAAAGCGTTCTAAAACGGTTGATTTGCAAATAAATCGGAGCACATTGTATCGGCACCAGCCAAAACTTCGCTGAGGACGCAAAAAGTGCGAGCATGTGCAATTGTAACGCGGCGAGTGTTGTGAACACTTCAGCTGCATGATCAGTTCGGTTGCCAACACGCTTAGCACAAAAATAAAAATAATCAGTCTTCTTTATTCACCTTCATGTGCGTGTGCTTATTCAAGCGCCCCAGTATCCTTCGAAACTATAACTGTGGTCTATATTAGTAATACGGTAGCACCCAGGAGTGCTGCACGTACAGTACATGCACACCAGCACATGGGATAGCCTTCCTCGCGTACCTACTAACACAAAAATGGCCACATGGCAAAGCCCGGCCCACGGAGTGACGCCTTTGCTCCCGGGTGTTTCACCGTGCCTGCTCGTGCCACTCTTGAACTTACCACTACCGGTACTGACTGAAGCCAAGAAGAAAAAAATAAGGATGGCGAACCCAAAGCTGTTGGTTATCTACTCTATCGTGCTTGGTGTCGTCTCTGACGCGGCGGTGACCTCGGACCCGGCAACTTCTACGTACTCATTGTCGGCCTTCGCTATCGGAGACTGGGGTACTACTACGTTCAAGGGTTCGTGTTGCTCCCGCTCGGACGCTTACAACAACTACGATATTGTCGCTGAGGATGTTGTGGCGAGCTTGATGAACACGGAAGCCGGTAACGCTGCTGTGAAGCCTAAGGTCATTATCGGTCACGGTGACAACTTTTACTGGACGGGAATCAACAGTCTCGAGGGTCGAGACTCGCGTTTCACGACTACTTTCGAGGACAAATTCGATGGTGCAAACATGAAGACTATCCCGTGGGTGAATGTGATGGGCAACCATGACTACGGTGGTGCCAGCTACGTCTGCAGCAACGGGGACAACAACGCTAAGTGTGAGAGCACTGAGGCGCTGATTCAAGGCCTGGATAATAAATTTAAGTGGCAATCGGAGTACACGAGTCCCAACGACAACCGCTGGATTATGGAGGACCATTTCTACGTACACCGCATTGAAGACCAAGCTACAGGGGTCAGCATTGATATCTTCAATGTGGACACAAACGACGCTGACATCCACGGTGCTTTACAAATCTGCTGTCAATGCTACGGCTATTCAAATGGTGACAGCGCGACATGCAAAAGCGTCGGCCCCGGACACCAGTACTGTGCCGGCGGCGACAACGCGATGTTCTCCTCGTGTATGGCAAAGTTTTCGGAGTGGGGTGACAGCTCACGCTCCCAGCTCGCGGAAAAGGTGAAGCAGTCTACCGCTACCTGGAAAATCGTTAATAGTCACTATGGTCCATACAACCACTACACTGAGGCTGGCATGAACAAGTGGTTCGACGTTCTTCGAAACTCGGGAGTTCACGTGTGGCTTAACGGCCACACTCACGGCGAGAAACATGACTACTCTGAATCCCTAGGTATTCACTTTGTCGAGAACGGTGCTGGCGGTGGTATTCAGAAGGAGTCCGCCAGTGGTATTCCTGCCTACGCATCTCCGTTCGTCACGAACAAGTGGACATACTCGAGCGACGAGTACGGCTTCATGTCGCTGCAGGCATCTAAGGAGTGGATCAAGCTACAGTATCACACGGCGGACCAGTCCTGGGTGTTCGCAGAGAACCTCAATGACACAAAGGTGGGCGGAGTTGCCACGAAACACTGCTGGTACATCCCTGCTGATGGCACCGAGGGCCGAGGGTGCTAACTGTAAGTTACTTCAAAGTACATGTAGTTTTTGGCATTTTGATTTGGCTTTTGCATCGAAACTGGTACACGTACCGCATTCCTCATGTCAAGCCATTCAAGATGTCAAGGCATACAGGGGGATTTAGCCAATAGAAATCCAGCTTTTACCAATCGGGGAGGTTTCCTGTGCACCCCTATCAATAAGTCAAGGCATACAGTGTGTAATCTGTGTCTCATTTAACCGGTTAAGCCCCTAGCCAGCCATTTACTTGGCCATGTCATGGCTCCTCAGCAGAAGCAGCACCCAAAAAGAAGGACCCGCCTTCTTTTTCCTGGCGGCAATGGAAGTCCGCCCAAGCTGTACAGATTGGAGTACATGTATTTCTTTCAGAAGAAAAGTTAAAAGTTCTTAATCAGCGCAAGCAAACTCAAATCGAGGAATTGCACCGTAAAAAATCTGACGGTGCACGTAAAAAGAAGATCCGCCAGAATGGTTTATTATAGACACCGTTTTACCTCGTGCAGAAGAAGAAAAACAAGTTCGATGGGTGAACGAACTTAGAGAGAAAGGGATTCCGGTAACGACGGTTATGTTGCGAATCAAGGTCTCTAAGTTAGCAAAGACAGCTAAAATCTCTCCATTTGCATCCTCGTGGAGCTGGCAGAAGCATTTTACGAAGCGCCGTCGTATCTCGCTACGAGCTATGACAAGACAGGGCAAATAAGACCTCCCAAACTTACAAAGAAAACGTTGATTTCCTTCTTAATGTTCTGTTGTCACATTTTATCAGTGTTAGTATCGATCTCGAGAGGTTTGTCTGTACCTTTGATAGGTTCACTTGCAGTTGAAGTCTTGTCCCACTCCACCCTAATTGGATTTTCATTTTTGAAATCTCCCGATTTCTGTAATGCAGTAGGAGCTTGCTCAAGCCAGTCACCGTCTGGTTGATCACCAGAAATGATGGGTCCCACTCGATAAGTTTCCGCCTTTGTTTCTACGATTTTGATCAAAAGGTAAATTATCTGAGTATTACAGGCCTACAATCATCCTGGAATCGAGATGCTTTGCTCTTTCCCAAAACCATCAGCTGTACTGCACACTCATGTACACTACGGTATTACCAGGTACTTCGGAAGTATGGTCCTATACTGTGTGGTACACATGTAATGTAAACCCGCGACACAATACCTCTCACACTCTGTAATACGTCGTCCAGCCCTCACGTTCCCAACGACAAGCGTTTCTGAAATCACTACCGAAGTTTGAACCATGCGTCTGTTGTTGTGGGTCCTTCTTGTGACCACGATGGCGTTGCTGTCTACATGTGATGCCTCGGTTTCCACCGATTCGGCAAGAAACAAGTGTCTCGCTCTGATTTTGCTGCAGCTAAACTGCCACGTGCTCTCGTTGATCGGGTCCACGGCAACAACGATAAGCGCTTACTGAGGGTTGAAAGCAAGAAGATCAGTGCCGTGAACAATGTAGAAGACGAAGAGCGCGCGATTATGGTCAAATTTGAGGGATCTGTCCAAAAGCTGAAGGAGCAACTCCAGAAACTTAAAGAGATGAACCCCTTTTCGAAGAAGAACATGGAGAAACGTTTTCAAAAGCTAGCAGACCAAAACCTCGACCCTGATCATTTCTTTAAGGAGTATCAAATTGGAACTTGGGCAGCGCGCTTCTGGAACACTCGGTTCTACCGGAAATATGAAGCGTGGTACTTCGAAGTAATTGCTAGGTGCATCAGTAAAACTGGTAAACACATTATGCATGTACGCCCATGATAAGCAGTTGAGGTAAGATCCCGCAAATAATATATTTTTCAAAGTGGATAAAAGAGATTCTCATTTTTGGTGCTGTCAGCTTGGAAGTACTGTATAAGGTTGTGAAACAAACGATCTCTGGAAACAATATCAATCATTTAAACTTTTGGTAGAACGAAGGAGCGGGATAGATGAAGCCTGATCAGTGAGGAAGTAGGAATTGTGTCAATATAAATGAAGCCGTAAGCAGAGATGATATTCGACATCAGAGCCAAGTCGCCAATAGCAAGGCCACACAATGCCTCAGCTCTTGTTCGTGAAACGGTTCTTCAAATGCGCCTTGTGGCCGGGCTACCGTTTAGAAACTACTAGTAGTAGTACTACTACTTACTACTACGTAGTACTACAGTACTTCGTAGTAGGTGCAATAGGGCTCAAAGTTACTTACTTGGAATATGAGAGCTTATCGAACAATTTTGCATATGCCCAGCAACTTCGTAATAAGGCCCTGCATCCTATTGAATGCTAGCTAATCCGTGACATTAGACATCATTTAACAATACTACTAGTCCTTTACCTCAGTAACTTTGAGCCCTATTCTTTTTGAATTATGACGAACTAAATCCAAATTTCAACTTTTAAAAAAATAAACAACACTTTAATAAACAACGCAACTGTAGTACTGTAGTAGGTACTTTGACACCCTCTCTGGGTAGGTCTTCATGCACTACGGTAGTCGCTATAGTTTGTGTGGAATCTCTTGTTTAGACATCATTACTCCAAGTGATCTCATAGAATTTATTGGGATATTCTCCTGTTCTTGGCTTCACCTCAACCGTTTCTCCATGTGTTGGTGGAAAAGAGATTCCAGTCCCGCAGCTTCATCTTCCATCGTGAAGACATTATTGAAACCTAAATTTCGGCACTCGTTCTTCGAGGCAATCGGTGTCGTTTGTGCGTGCTGACTTCTGGGTAGAGGCCGAGAAGGAGGACGATGAACAAGCGACTATGATTAAGCGATTATGAAAGCAATCGACGTCGTCTACGCCTGCTAGAAGATGTATCTTACCGTCGTGGGGTTCGTGACTATCGGTCAGAAGGAATAGCTTCACAAAGCAGATATCCCACCAGCGCTTTACTTCTTTTTCTGGATTGAAGATACCCATGTTGGGTATTTTGTCTTATACCACGCTTCATATTTCCGGTAGAACCGAGTGTTCCAGAAGCGCGCTGCCCAAGTTCCAATTTGATACTCCTTAAAGAAATGTTCAGGGTCGAGGTTTTGGTCTGCTAGCTTTTGAAAACGTTTCTCCATGTTCTTCTTCGAAAAGGGGTTCACCTCTTTAAGTTTCTGGAGTTGCTCCTTCAGCTTTTGGACAGATCCCTCAAATTTGACCATAATCGCGCGCTCTTCGTCTTCTGCATTGTTCACGGCATTGATCTTCTTGCTTTCAACGTAAGCGGGTGCGCAATCTTGATGGACACAACTGTCGAAATTGCTGGGCACAGGGCGTTCGCTCCTCTTGCGTTGCCAATCTAATACAAAAAGTCCCCATGAATTATCTGCCGCTGTCGCACTTGAGGGTCTGGCGTAAAATATCAAAACCAAAAGATTGGGGATATCAAGACGGCATTAAACTACTCGTGGAACTAGGGCAAACAGGATGGGATGACAAAAGGCGGCACTAGGTTTGCTCTCCAAAGACTCGCTGGAAACACAACAAGCTTCGAACTGACACAACAAGCTTCGAACTGAGATTATCCGGATACTTGTGAGGAAGGAATGACATCGCTCGTGGTGCTTGTGTGATCTGGATCCGAGGAGCAAAATACGTGGTTGTCATAGACAGGAAACAAATGTTCCAGTTCTAAGCCTGGAATCAGCCAGCGCCTTCGTGCAATTTTCGCACGTAGCTAGGCCCTAAATAGTTGGAGAAATTAACTGGCGTACTGCATCCTTCGTGGACCTTACCAATGAACTTCGAGCTGTTGCCCTATTCAACAATTTCTTATGGGTCGCGGCGACTACTGTATAGGCTAAACAATATTCCTATAGTGGTGAATTGCTTGTGATGTCGAGAGCGACTCGTAACTTAGTACAGCGAGCAGGAGCAACCGTGTTTTCCTTTTCTTACAAATATGAGCGATCTCGACACCTCTATCCTAATTGAGAAAAGCGCTGCACTGCCAACCAGTAGCACGATTCTTCCAGTAGCACTGGGTCCTGCTGCTGCTTGCATTGTTTCTGATGCCCCGAGCGGGTGCCTGGCCGCACGGTGATGTCGCTAGATTCCGACCCATCGTCCGTTGTTCTTCGCGCTTTGATGCCACCAGTTTCGTCTCCCACTCCCTCCAATCGACGCTTGAGCGATCGCAGCGCAGACAACTTGGTGGGGAGTTTGGCGGCAGTGTCACGAGGTCTTTTTCTGGCGGTTGCGGCCCCCTTCGCGTTGGAAATCTCGAGTTTTCCTCGTGGCGTTCTGCTTCCACTTTCTTCTCTTTCAGAGCCCGGATCAGTTCCTGACCTCTGCATCTTGAACTCGCGCTTTGTTAACCAAGAGACGTAGGCGTTGGCAGCCATTTTTTATTAGCGCTTCTTGATTCGTGTCCGTTTCCCGCCAACCCCAAAACAGTAGGTATTTGGCCTATACAACGAGAAAAAAAATCTCGTTAGAAAAACTCAAAAATGCTGTCAGCTGTGTGCAGGGTCACGAAATGAAAAAAAAATCTCGTTAGAAAAACTCAAAAATGCTGTCAGCTGTGTGCAGGGTCACAGCTGACAGCATTTTTGAGTTTTTCTAACGAGATTTTTTTTTCATTTCGCAGCGATGCGGATGCCCGCCAATGTCACTACAACTGTTGCCACAGCCTTCAGTGCGATGTGTCCATTACAAGCGCGTCGAGTTCCGATTCGTCCACCGCCGCGCCGACCACGCTGAATATTCGAGTGGGGTTAAGTAGTTACTGTCCTTGCGAGCCAAGTTCACACCGTTCAACTGGTACAGGTGCGAGCGACCACCGTCGACAACTCATGCTTGCACCTGAACCCTTGAGCACTTCTACAGTAATTGCTCGAGTAGAAGGTGTGTTGTTGCGAAAGCATACCTCGTGGCTTGATCCCGTTCTTGTTCCTTGCGTTCCCATTGGCGTCTCCCGTCCACCATCAAAACCAGGTTGGACGCCTGCAAGAGCGCCGCAACTTCCTCGTAGATATATCAGCCTTTGCTCGCGGTAGTGCTACAATTAATGCACGTACTCGACCAGCACCTTGTTGTATTTCCAACGGTCCGCTCGTCGGCAGTTGGTCGTTTTGCCCCATTCTAGACAATTTGTCGAAGATGGTCATGAGCCGATCGTGGAGGTTTCGGCGTCCCTCCTGACTTGTACTCAATTGCGAAGGTACTTGTACTGCGATTACAGAGGAGGAGGCTATTGACCTCTTGGTACCTGTAACTCAAAATGTCACCGATGAACAGAAAAGTTGGGCGGCATTCATTCTGAGATCGATAGCTGTTTTCAGCCATGAATGCCGCTTCACAATTCCACATGCGGGCATGCTAGTGGAAAACATCGTACCGTTAGTAGTCTTTATCAATGGTAGACAGCACGCAGAAAACAGCGAGAACGCTGCCGAAATCGTATTCATCTCCCCACTATGGGATGGAAATACTAAAGTTATGTGGTGACCGTGTTGGCGTATCTTATTGGTACCAATATGGACTTCTCTTGAAAGAATGGATGAACTACGCAGTTAGTGGCTGAGAACTGGTACTACATTCCAAAAAAAAATAGCTGCTCGCGTGCTGGGAAATCTACTAAGGAGCTTAGTAAATACAGCAGTGCAGTAGTTCGTAAAGGTGTAATGAAGCGCTCAGCGAGCTTGTTGGGTCCGAGACGGATGAGTAAGCGAGAGGAGTCGCGTAAAGTGCACCGACTACTTCCAATTATGAGCATTAAATGTAAATCGATAACGATCACTGCAACTCACAGGAATGGGTGATCCTTGCCTGAATTTTTTAAAGCAAATACTTGAAGTAATGACAAAACATAATACGAAGTCATGCTGATCTTCAATCTCGAATATTACGAAAACACGCTACTCACCTCCCTGGTGGAGTTACTCCGTTCTGGAGCTGATGCCCAAATAGAGCATGTGGCATGCATTTTTCCAGGCTCACTATTGATAACGCTGCTGAAACTATACGTGCGGCTCTACATGTATTAAATAAACAAATTGTCGTGACACGTCACGCCACGTAACAATTTGACTATTTGCTTAGTTCTAAGGTCGGAAACAAGCAAGAACAAATGCGGCTGCATATGCGTCAGTCAGCAATGGCAAGCGTATCTAACTCTTCTATTCTGCCGTGAATGGTCTTTTCCAGCATCAATTGATCTCTTGAGAAATGTAATTGATGCTGGAAAGGAAGCCTCAGCTTTCAAACATGGAGGACTTTCAAACAATGACGATGCCAACTACTCAACTATGGAGCTATGATACCCTTTTAGTCACTCATTTACTCGGAGGGGTTTCTAAACCAAAACAAAAGACATCAAAAATGCTACTTGTCAAGATCCGAGCGGTGCCTAAATTGTACTAGGAGGTGGCCGCACCGGCCAATCTCCCCGCTTATCTAATTTGAGCGAACTCTACTGATTTGAGTAAGAAGTAGCCAAGACGCTTGGGAATCTTGCCTGTGTATCGTATTCAATCGCAGATGTACGTACTTTGAGTTGCTGCGAAACGAAATGGTGCAAATGCATCATTGGTATTATCGGTTCTCACTAACATCTCTAAATACGTTGCCGATGTTGTGGTTGCCGGCGCAATTGTGCCTTGCTCCAGCCTTTTCCAAGCAGTTGGTGGAGCCGACGAAGGCAAGTTACAGCTTTATCCATGTTTACACTATCGCTTAATAGATATTTTTAGATGAACATTAAAATCGTACAATTCAAACCTTTCAGTGATGATAGCATTTCGGCAAGGTACCAAAACAAAGCACTTTTTATAGAAAACGCGCACCAAAAACATTATTCCGTTTTCATCCATACAAACGCCAAGTGAAACTCCGAGGAAGAAGCCTCCGCCTCCATGGCGACGTCTGCGTACCTCTCGTGGCTCAAGAAGCGTGAGTTCAAGACCCCGCGCACGCCCTCCAGCCCACCACCAAGCATCCCCACGTCCACGATCCCTCCTGTCTCCAAGAAGCGCCCCCGGAGCTGGGTCAGCAGCCGGGGGGAGGCAGCAGGACGTCAAGATGGAACTAAAGTTGCTGCAAGACAGCCGACGGGGACCAAAGTTGCGGAACTGGAAGAGGCTCAAGATGCGCAGGCTCAAGTTGCTTCAAGACAGGATGCGGCGCCCAAGCGGCCGTGGGGCTGGAAGTGCAGCGAAGAGGACGTGGATGTGGTGCAGAAGAGGAGGAGAAGCACACAGGAGCATGCCATGAAGGAGACATCAATCAAGTTGGTCAACGCGTCCAAGGCACTGGGACTGTCGGCAGCGAAAAGGGATATGCAGGTGGCTGCGTGGAGTGGTAGTGTTCATGGCGACGCTAAAGTTGCTGCAAGGGTCACTGCAGAAGTAGCGGCAGGGACGTCTCAGGAGAAAGAGGTGGAAAAGAGGAAGCGCGCAGTGGATCAGATGGACGAAAGTGGGGACGCAACGACCAAGCGGCTGAGGTTTAGCCTGGACGATCGGGACAGTGATGGTGGTGGGAATAAAGGCGGGCTTCCGCCGAAGAGTGCGGTGCAGCAGAAACCAAGGAGGATGCCGATGGCTATGCTGGATGAAAGTCAGTACTGGATGGCGGTGGATAGATTCTCGCATTTGACTTGATTTGTGGGCGGAGACTGATATTCCATCACTGGTTCAACATAGAGGTGGAGGATGATTGTTCAATCAGATGGTGCCAATGATTGGAACTTTTATAGTACAAGATTTGACGGAGCTAGTTTTGGCGTGACGACCACTAGGAAACGACGGCGACTTGCACTGTTTTGCGGGGATATCTTGCACAACCTGGCTTCTCTATTGGTGGTCGTCTCTGTATTGAGGCTCCAGCGAAACTTCCCAAGCGTTTATAACTTTTTGGTAAAGAACTCGTTTTCAAATCGAGACCGGTGTCTTGCACTGTGTCTTGCACAACCTGGCTTCTCTATTGGTGGTCGTCTCTGCATTGAGGCTCCAGCGAAACTTCCCAAGCGTTTACGAAGTATAACTTTTTGGTAAAGAACTCGTTTTCAAATCGAGACCGGTGTCTTGCACTGTGTCTTGCACAACCTGGCTTCTCTATTGGTGGTCGTCTCTGCATTGAGGCTCCAGCGAAACTTCCCAAGCGTTTACGAAGTATAACTTTTTGGTAAAGAACTCGTTTTCAAATCGAGACCGGTGTCTTGCACTGTGTCTTGCACAACCTGGCTTCTCTATTGGTGGTCGTCTCTGCATTGAGGCTCCAGCGAAACTTCCCAAGCGTTTACGAAGTATAACTTTTTGGTAAAGAACTCGTTTTCAAATCGAGACCGGTGTCTTGCACTGTGTCTTGCACAACCTGGCTTCTCTATTGGTGGTCGTCTCTGCATTGAGGCTCCAGCGAAACTTCCCAAGCGTTTACGAAGTATAACTTTTTGGTAAAGAACTCGTTTTCAAATCGAGACCGGTGTCTTGCACTGTGTCTTGCACAACCTGGCTTCTCTATTGGTGGTCGTCTCTGCATTGAGGCTCCAGCGAAACTTCCCAAGCGTTTACGAAGTATAACTTTTTGGTAAAGAACTCGTTTTCAAATCGAGACCGGTGTCTTGCACTGTGTCTTGCACAACCTGGCTTCTCTATTGGTGGTCGTCTCTGCATTGAGGCTCCAGCGAAACTTCCCAAGCGTTTACGAAGTATAACTTTTTGGTAAAGAACTCGTTTTCAAATCGAGACCGGTGTCTTGCACTGTGTCTTGCACAACCTGGCTTCTCTATTGGTGGTCGTCTCTGCATTGAGGCTCCAGCGAAACTTCCCAAGCGT
>BSXT01005076.1:0-10315 GCA_030267785.1 Phytophthora fragariaefolia
CAGAGCCGCACCCGTCATGACGAAGAACGGCAGGAACATATACGGCGCAACCGTGTCGAGAATCACGTGCATGTCGTGACGGATAGCCACGTGATGTCCTGCAATACATGACGCGATCATGAGAACAAGCAGCGGCTCGAACTTGATCTCCCATGACAGACCGTAGGCTGCGGCGGTCAGTTCGGCGAGGGTGGTGGTGGAAATGTAAAACACATAGCCCATTGTCAACCAAATGAAGCCCTTCAGTGACAGCGCCACATTACTAGACCAGCACGACGAGGGTTTCATCCTGTCTGCACCTTCCACGTAGGCGTTGTGGGGGTGTGGCGTCATGTCATGATCCACCGAGGCCATCTTTTGGCTGGTTCTCTGGTCGTAGTGCGACATCATGCTCGCTCTCGTGACCCCCGCGTCAACGTCGGCGGCATCGTGATCGAGGTGGGGGGTTCCTCCCGGAATTTTGAAAATCAAGATGATCAAACCTGCCAAGATAACACCCACCACGATGTTGGCCAGCACAATGCCCATGGTGTAAGCCAGGTTCAACATCGACACATCCAGCTTGGCACAGTAGATCGAGCACACAATGCGCGAAATCGAAAATGACATCAGAACCACAAACTCCGCCGTCATCGTCGCACCGAGCATCAGACTTGTGAACGGGCCCACACTGTTGAGCTCGATCTTGATGGCCATCACGGTCGCAGGCGAACCCAGGACAGAAATGGACCCGAACATGAGTGCAATGCCCAACTGGCAGTAGAAACCCATGTCGTCGTAGAAGAAGGTATCCTCCGCGAGTAGAATGGCACCAGTAAAGATGATCATAGCCGTCACGTAGAGAGCACCCAGGAGAATCATGATGGACTTGAGCTGCGGTCGAAGTTCGGGTAGGTAGATTTCTTGGCCAGCTTGAAACGAGATGAACGACAGCGCCAGAGCACTGATGTCGTTGGCAAGCATGCTCACTAGATCATCCGTTAATAAATTGGCAACGAAAGGTCCGGCGATGATGCCAATCACCAGATAGCCTGTAATGAGCGGCAAATTGAAAAACTTGGGGAAGAAGAGTCCGAGGGGGTGGGCAGCTACGAGCACAATGACGAAGGCGAGGCCATAGCGTAATGTGTTGATGGTGTTGTCCCATGAGTTAAATGGCACGGTCTTGTCTTCGTCAACGGGGGAGGAATTGAGGTGTCGAGCGACGAGGTCTTCGTCATTTCCTCGCATAATTTGGTTCGTCGACACGACTTGCACCAAATATATGGCAACGAACAACATCGATAACATTTTTGCTCGGCGGCATGGCGCCATTGTTTCTCTGCGCCTTGTCAAAAGAGTGATGCACAGTGTCGGAGGAGATTTTGCAGAGGGCGCGAAGTGCATGATCGAGCATGTAGCGTCGGCCTCAGCCGAGTTGATAAGGCGCTCAAAACAGCAGCTTGGGCGCAGGTTTGATGGAGGTGTGTCTTTAGCGGCGACATCACCCCAAAGACAAGGGGCTGAGCAACTCCGGTGCATCCTGGCGGCACAAGTGCACGCTGGCTCCCATGGCTCCCAATTCGTCCAGTACGCTGTTCATCTTGTAGGTCTTCTGTGTATTGAGCATCAAGGGAGAATAATTAGTTACATCAGGCTTGAATGATCGATCAATCCATTCCTGCATCCCTCTTCATCAAACCACGCATTTTGCTATACCGAGCTTGAGACCGCGGTTTCGAGCGAACACACGGATAGACAACCCGAAAGGCCGCTTGATTAAGGCCACAGCTACTCTTAGGCGGTAGCCGTTGGTGTGGAGAAGGGGTATTCGCTGGGGCCCATTGAGGGGCGCCTCAACAGGACCTGAGTAGCAAATGATTGGCTAGCAGCGGGAGGATTTTAGCAAATGAAAAGTATGCTCAGAGTCGGAAAGATCTGAACGCTCTACTCTTAGGAATTATCTCCTCGTCTCTGTTCCACCTTTTTACTTGGAAATCTTGGGCAAAGTGTTCAGATCTTTGCGAAGATGTCGGTAGAGTGACCTCAGCGAATACGGTGCACCAGCCAATACATGCATAGCAATATGTAGATGGCAGCACTGGGCTGCCGGCTCAAACGCGCCGCTGCAGCTTCGTTCGAGCGGGCAGTGCAGTGCCACCGACCAAAATGTCGGTCTGTATGACGGAACCAGGGTGGACATGTATGCCTTGACATAAGGAATGCAGTACAAAACACTTCTGCTGTGTATTTTCCATGCACAGGGAAATTTATTGCAGGTTTTAGCCACTACAGGTAAGCATAATATCGATAATGTCACCGTCTGCATCGCTCTCTTTAATGCCATCACCGTCCCCGCTTTCCTCGCCGTCGTTTTCACGGAGGGGGGTCACAAGACCCGTTCTTTGCCAGCAGTGCGCCACAGTGTTGGCCTCCGTTGAAGACCACGGCAGCGAGCTCCATTGCATCACATGAAGCTGTTCTATTTTGTAATGTCCGTACAATCGCATCAGCCTCAAACCTTTAGGGAGCCGGCCAGCTAACCAACGGAGAGTCCGACATCGAGCGCAGGCCCGCCTACATCTTCTCCAATCTGCTCGGCCTTCCTAGTGATAGCTGTGCGGTTAAGACACTGCCCCCTTGCATCTACACTACCCACCCACTCCTCTAATTTTCTTTGCAAAGTATTAATAGGTGCCGTTACCTTTGGTGCTTGCACCGTTTGCCCTCACCGTACTTTGGTTTCATGATAAGCTTACGTAGTGCTTGCGTTCTTCAATGTGCCGGACACTGTGTCGTGGGCGGGGGCCTTGTGCAATCGGAATACATGTGTACTCGCTTGTCCCACACCGCTAGCTGCGACTGTGTCGTGCCAGGCTCAGCCTCACTCTTCTCGATGAGCGAGCGCTTGCTTCGATCGTCATCCAGCGCATGGTGGACGTGCGCTAAACATCCCTGTTTAAGATGACAGAGACTTCTTAAGGATATTGTATTTGGGAGGTGTCGGGAGTGTATCACTAAACAGCGGCAATACTGTACACAGGTACACTGTACAGTATTAGTGTCACACGCATAGTGTGACAGGTTGTGGGCTATCCAGCTCACTTGCGCCGGCTTGGAATCTGCTGTAAAAACACCTGGGGAACTTGATGCATTTGTTAACTTTACATAGTGTTTTCTCCGTTGACGTCTGGGAAAAGAACTGTACAACAATTTTGAATTCCTGCTGCGGGCTTAAGTTGTGTGGCTGTTGAACAGCCACACCTGTTCATATCGTTGCTATAATAATCCGGCACCTTGGAAGCCTATCTTTATTTACCAGTGGCCTAGGATCACGTGGCCATCTTTTGTGGTAGCTGGATGCACTTAAATTGAATGGCACTTCGGAGCGCAAAGAGTGGCGAGCGTTTTCCAACGCTGACTCATCTGTTTCACTATCAACTGCATTTCCGCAGCAACGATAGTGTTGCTGCGTGTGTGTATGGGGGTGCAACGCTGCCATAACCATCTCGAAAAAAATCCTCACCGAATTCCGGTTGGTGTTTACATCGATGAATGCCATTGATCGCCACTCCGGACAATTCAAAAACTCGAACAAACTTATGGATAGGCCTTCGGAATCTGACATGTAGTCATATCGATCTCGATTCCCGTCGACTGCGGTCGAATTCTGGCGAAAAGACGAAATGAGGGCGAAGGGAGGCGCAAAGCAGCATGAGATTTGGAGGATTTGGAGACAGCATCTGAGTGGCCAAGGCGTCAATGAACACAATGAAGGTGTACACCAAACGGGCACACCGCGACCACGAACGAGGTGACGCATGTCGTTTCCATGACACTGCCCTTTAGGTACATGTACCAAATAAACGTAGGTACAGTTGATGTTGAACAGCGTCAAACCGAACATTCGCCCGGTTTTTAATCATGTAACGGAGTTAATCAAAGCTGCACTATCGATGCAACTGCCACAACTGCATTGACGGTCCAACGAGGCTCTTCTGGCGCCGCCAATTTGGCGACCACCAGGAGCCGGACAACGTCGTCCAGCGACACCGCATCCGAGGATGCAGGCCATGATGGACAGATGGACTCCATCTCCGCATGGTTAATTATTAAGTTTGAGTGCGGATTTCTCACGAGCCCAAAGCCAATCGCTTGATCAGGCACGTGCGCTGTTGGTTTACAGATACCTCCACAGGGCAACCATTCATTCTAGGATTTACCGTCGGCAGCTCAGAACTCTCCGCGTTAAACTTCAAGGAGATGCCCTTCCAGGCCTCCCGTGCCTGCACTCGGCGGCTGCTAGCGGCACCGCAGTCGACAGCGCTCTTGTTCGTACTTTCGCTGGTCGTAGCCTCTTCCTTACATGTAGCTTCGGCCCACACTGCTTTGCGGGAAACAAATAACAACGACGATGCCTACACTCGCCGATTAAGCGGCGGTGGTGGTGACAAGAACAGCACGATTCCGTTCAACTCCTGGAGCAATGCTATCGACACTCTTCAGTATGTCCTTGCATTTGTTGTCGTGCTGGTGGCCGCCCACCCTCTCGGACTCTTCTTCCCCAAGCTGTTTAATTTGCCGCTCATCACGGGATATCTGGTGATCGGCATCATTGCCGGGCCGTTCGTCGCCAACCTGTTGACGGAGGGTCTCGTGAACATGCTGTCGAGCTATGTTAGTGCTCTGGCATTGTCGTTCATTTCGTTCCAGGCCGGTCAGGAAATTTACCTTCCCGAGCTTCGACCCCAGCTGAAGGCTATCATGATTCTCCTGGGTGCTCTCTACGTGACGGCTATGATCATCCTTACTGCTGCAATCCTGCTCGCCGAGGGTGCCTTCTTCTACGATGACTTGGGTTTCTACTGTCAGTTGGGTATTGCACTCATGTTCGGGTCCATTTCTGTCCTGGGTTCGCCTGCGACCGTGATGGCCATCAAGATCGAGCTCAACAGTGTGGGCCCGTTCACAAGCCTGATGCTCGGTGCAACAATGACGGCGGAGTTTGTGGTTCTGATTTCGTTTTCGATTTCGCGCATTGTGTGCTCGATCTACTGTGCCAAGCTGGATGTGTCAATGCTGAATTTGGTGTACACAATGAGTATCGTAGGGGCCAATGTGCTGGTCGGTGTCATCCTTGCGGGTGTGACGATCTTGATTTTCAAGATCCCGGGAGGGGATCCGCATCATGGCGAACACTCACACGGTGAAGCTAATTCTCCTTACTACGACCAAAAGACCGGTGAAAAAGTGTCTACTACGAATCCTGACATGACACCACACCCGCACAACGGAGCTGACGAGTGCACTGTAGACGAGTTGCAGCACGAGCCATCTGGAATGCTGTCTCCCAAAGCAGCATTGTCACTTAAGGGCTTCATTTGGCTGTCGATGGGATACGTATTTTACATTTCTACCACCCTAGTAGCGGAAGCAACTGCCGCAGCCTACGGTCTGTCATGGGAGATCAAGTTCGAGCCCTTGCTTGTTCTCATGATCGCTTCATGTATTGCAGGACATCACGTGGCTATCCGTCACGACATGCACGTGATTCTCGACACGGTTGCGCCGTATATGTTCCTGCCGTTCTTCGTCATGACGGGTGCGGCTCTGAAGCTGGATCAGGTGGTGGCCGCTATTCCGCTCATGAGTCTTTACGTGGTTCTGCGCTATATCGCGATTTTCATCGCGTGTTACTTTGGCGGACGTTTCCTGCTCAAGCTCACGCCGAGGCAGTACAACAACTTGTGGCTGACGATGACGCCTCAGGCTGGTGTGGCGCTGGGTTTGGCCAACGAGGTGAAGGCGATGAGTGATGAACCATGGGCAGCTGAGTTCGCAGCAACGATCGTGGCTGCTGTGGTTGTGAACCAGATTGTGGGTCCGGTGTTGTGTGCTATGGGTTTGAGTCGAGCTGGTGAAACTCTGCAAGATCGCATGGCGGCAGCAGACGCACCGAAGGAAGATATGGACAGCGTTAACAAGAGTATTTATGGTGGCCGCTTCAGTAACATCCACGGAGGTGGTGTCAGTAGCATCAGTCAATTTGAAGTTAGCCGACGTATGTCGAGTCCCGCTGTCACGCTTGGCAACGGGGACCCACGGTCACTATTGCCGTTTTACAAGGTGCAGAATGCCGTTGTCATCGGTGACGACGAAATTGCTTTCGAAATTGCTCTGGAGCTTTCTCTATACGGTGCGCAGGTCAACGTACCTCTACTTGACGAAGAACGTACCAGCAAGTGGAAGAAGATGAACGAAACTATTCTTTCACGTACAGCCAAGGGAGACCTCATCTCGTACAAGAACACCCTCAAGGACCGCAACAACGCGCAGGCTATGTCTTCGGCCGATGTGCTTATCTTCACGGGTGACGCTAACCGCACCCGCGAGAACGTGCACTTACTGAAATCGTTGTTGGGTGCTTCGCACCCGCGCATGATCGCGTTCGTGCCGGACTGCAAATTCAGCAAGGAGATGAAGGCGCAGGGTGTGCTGGTAATTCAGCCATCTATCGCCATGGCAAACATTGCTACGCGCATGGCGTTGCTGGACCAGAAGTTGGCGGAGGCTTTGTCGAACGAGATCAGTACGACAAGTGATTTCAGCACGGCTTCATACTTTTTGCGGGGCGACGGTGGTGATCTATCGGATATGCGTTTGGAGGGCCGTCGTTTGGCTCTTGGCCGCAATGTTGTGAACCATCATTCAGTGGACTACGACCGTCTCGCAGAAGCCCTTGTAACGGAGAACTTGCCGATGCCTCCTCCACCGTCGCGTGTGGCAATGTTCGGTACGTCGTCGGCTGCCGGGTTTGATCCATTCCAGCGCGAAAGAGCTGGCTCAGAGTTTTTCGTCATGCACGACGAGGAAGAAGGCGACGAGATTGTCATGGATGCACAATACGGACCGTACTCGTCCCGTGGAAACTCAAGACTTAGCCTTCAGCGATCATCTCTTCAGTTTGGGGCGAGTCGCATTCAGCGAGGCCCACCTGGTGGAGGGGGCCGAGGAAGACGCACCCCTGGCCGGAAGCCTGGTTTTTAGATTAACCTTGCGCTTTAAATCACAAATTTATGTCGAACTTGCTCATTATTTAGTTGAACTGAATTCAAACAAGCTACAGCACCAAAATGAAATCTGTTCGATACATGTACAACGCGGGCTCCTGTAATCTGATGTGTTCTAGTACAGTACTTTAGTACTACGTAGTACTACGTAGTAGTAGTTATAGTAAAGAACCTGCTCCGAGGAGAAAGAAGTTTGCTGTCATTCACATTGATATGCGGACTTTAATTTACTCTTGATCTTCATGGCCAACATACCCGAATAGGGAACTGCATGCATTTAAGTGACTTGCCGTACATGGCAGTGGAGAAGGAGAGGGGAGGCGTGTTGGCTGCTCCGTACCCATCAGGCAGGTGCTGCTATGCAATTGACAACATCTTGACCTTGAGACAACCGTATCTGTTAATAATATGCCAAGTTACAGACTGCCTCTACCCGTACACCTTCATGCGAACATACCTCGATCACTCTCTGCTCTCTACTAAGGGTCGGACGACGTGCACAGTGTAGCTCGAAAAAGAATTCGGCAGATGAAAAGGCCGGTGGTTCAGAGGCTGGCTATCAGCTGCATATTGCTGTCTTCTGCATTGGAACGTCAGAAGCCACAAGCCCTCTCGCCCTTCTCGTTGCGCTATCCTTCTGAACACGCACGAGCCAAGAAGAAGCACCAGGACGGTGGAGACACATGGATCGTGCTTCGTCCTGTTGAGAGATGGTGGACGGGATAGACGAGCTAATCGAGACATCGATTACAGTACATGTAGCAAATGTTAAGCGGCTGCCGACAATTTCACTGCAACTTCATTCCGTCTTTCGCCTTCGGCATCAAAACACGCTCCACGTACGGAACCTTTCAAAGCGAGCTTGATGCCTAAAGACAGCTTGTCAATCCGCAACGCTCCGCTACGGGCACCGCGCTCATCTGTACTTCTACCACTGCTCTTGGCGGTCGCTTCTATCTCTGCAGTCTCAGCTGATGCAACACAGCGGGAAGATAATAGCGTTTTTAATCACGACGACACTACCCGTCGATTAAGCGGTGCCACCGGAGACGAGGATAAAACCGTGCCGTTCAACTCCTGGAACAACACCATCGACACGCTTCGATATGGCCTCGCCTTCGTCATCGTCCTGGTTGCTGCTCACCCCCTAGGACTCTTCTTCCCCAAGTTTTTCAAGCTTCCACTCATTACGGGCTATCTGGTGATCGGCATCATTACTGGACCGTTCGTCGCCAACTTGTTGACAGAGGGCCTCGTGAACATGCTGTCGAGCTATGTAAGCGCTCTGGCATTGTCGTTCATTTCGTTCCAGGCCGGTCAGGAAATTTACCTTCCCGAGCTTCGACCCCAGCTGAAGGCCATCATGATCCTTCTTGGTACGCTGTACATGACAGCAATGGTGATTCTGACATCGGTTCACTTGCTAGTTGAAAGTGCTTTCTTTTATGACGAACTAGCATTGAGTTGTCAGTTGGGCATTGCACTCATGTTCGGGTCTATCTCGGTCCTGGGTTCGCCTGCGACTGTGATGGCCATTAAGATCGAGCTCAACAGTGTGGGTCCGTTCACCAGTCTGATGCTTGGTGCGACGATGACGGCGGAGTTTGTGGTTCTGGTGTCATTTTCGATTTCGCGCATTGTGTGCTCGATCTACTGTGCCGAGTTGAATGTATCAATGAGTAATCTCATGTTCACGCTGGGTATCGTGATGTCAAACGTACTACTTGGTGTCATTCTAGCAGGATGTACCTTTTTAGTTTTTATGATTCCTGGTGGAGAACCGCACCATGAAGGACATGCCGAAAACGGTGAAGATCACGAGTTGAACAACTCAACATACTATAACCAGAAAACAGACTCGAAGCCCTCTACCATTGACTCCGATAGCCATCCGCATCCACACAACGGTTACAACGACGATATTGAACTGGGAAATACCAGAGGAGAATCGTCCCCAATATTGACACCGCACGTCACGCTTTGTTTAAAAGGCTTCATCTGGTTGACGATGGGGTATATGTTTTACATTTCCACATCCACGGTCGCTAAGGCTACGGCCGCTGCGTTTGGTTTGTCATGGGAAATTAAATTTGAGCCGCTTCTCGTGCTCATGATCGCTTCTTGCATTGCTGGTCATCACTCATCCATTCGACACGACATGCACGTGATTCTCGATACTGCTGCGCCTTACTTTTTCCTGCCGTTCTTCGTCATGACTGGGGCGGCTCTCAAGCTGGATCAGGTGGTGGCGGCTATTCCGCTAATGACCGTGTACGTGTTGCTTCGGTATGTAGCAATTTTTCTTGCTTGCTACTTCGGTGGACGTTTCCTACTCAAGCTCTCGCCGAGGCAGTACAACAACTTGTGGCTGACGATGACGCCTCAGGCTGGTGTGGCGCTGGGTTTGGCCAACGAGGTGAAGGCGATGAGTGATGAAGAGTGGGCAGCTGAGTTCGCAGCAACGATCGTGGCTGCTGTGGTTGTGAACCAGATTGTGGGCCCGGTGTTGTGTGCGATGGGTTTGAGTCGAGCTGGTGAAACGTTGCAAGATCGTGGAGTAGTCGATAACGAAGAAAACCCGGAACAAACACCGAAAGTTATGGAACAAAAACATGACAACAACAACGAAATTGAAAAATTCCGACGTACTCGTCCGTCTTTAAGAATCAGTCAAGCCAGCAGACTCACAATCCATAATACGCCTGACCAACACGCGCTGTTTACCAAAGTGCAAAATGCCGTCGTCATCGGTGACGACGAAATTGCTTTCGAAATTGCTCTGGAGCTTTCTCTTTACGGTGCTCAGGTCAACGTGTCTCTGCTTGACGAAGAACGTACCAGCAAGTGGAAGAAGATGAACGAAACAATTCTTTCACGTACAGCCAAGGGAGACCTCATCTCGTACAAGAACACCCTCAAGGACCGCGACAACGCGCAGGCTATGTCTTCGGCCGATGTGCTTATCTTCACGGGTGACGCTAACCGCACCCGCGAGAACGTGCACTTACTGAAATCGTTGTTGGGTGCTTCGCACCCTCGCATGATCGCGTTCGTGCCGGACTGCAAATTCAGCAAGGAGATGAAGGCGCAGGGTGTGCTGGTAATTCAGCCATCTATCGCCATGGCAAACATTGCTACGCGCATGGCGTTGCTGGACCAGAAGTTGGCGGAGGCTTTGTCGAACGAGATCAGTACGACAAGTGATTTCAGCACGGCTTCATACTTTTTGCGGGGCGACGGTGGTGATCTATCGGATATGCGTTTGG
>BSXT01005083.1:0-11503 GCA_030267785.1 Phytophthora fragariaefolia
CCGACTACGGCCCGATCTGGTGGGCAGTCTTCTACGTCCTCTTCGTCTCGCTCAACATCGTGGGCGTCGAGATGACCTTCCGCGTGCAGGCCGTCACGACGGTCGTGTCGGTCATCATCTTGCTGGTGTTTTACGTTGGGGCCGCCACCAAGGTGTCGTACAGCGAGTGGGTGGCGGACCGCAACTGGCAGTACCCCAATGGATGGGATGGAGCGGTTAAGGGCTATTCGTTCGCGCTGTGGTTCTATCTAGGCATTGAGGAGCTCCCGCTTGCCGTCGAGGTTACCGTCAACCCGGAGCGGAACATGCCAATTGGTCTGATGACGTCGATCTCTACCCTGGTCGTGTTGGCCTTCTGCACCGTCGTTTTCAACTCGATGATTTCCCCCGGCGCCGACGAGATCTACAGCAGCTCGTCGCCGCTACTGACGGGATATCAGAGCGTGTTTGGTGACAACAGCACGACGTCGGGCTTCTCGTGGATGTTGATCCTTGGACTTATTGCGAGCTTCCACTCCTTCGTTTTCTGCATGGGTCAATTGCTGTATGCTATTGCACGCGATGGATATTTGCCTCATATCCTGACAACATTGCACCCAACGCGAGGCACGATGTACGTGTCATTGATCACCGGCAGCTCAATCGGCTTCTTCGTTGTTCTTGTGCTGCATTTCATTATTGGGGACACACGCCTCGGATCGGTGATGATCAACCTCGCGCTCATTGGCGCCGTGATTTCCTATTGCTTCCAGCTGACCTCGTTTATTCGTCTACGCATCAAGGAACCGAACCGCCCTCGACCGTATCGAAGTCCGTTTGGTGTTGCAGGCGCAATTCTTTCGTTGGCACTGTGTATCACCGGAATGGTCTCGATTATCTATAGTGGTGTGTCAAGCTACGAGTTCCTGGCCTCAATCATCGTTGCTATTCTGTACTTCGGTATTGGTGCTGTGTACTTCTTCATGAGTGTGCAGCCGCGCATCGAAGCTCCTACGACCAAACTGCGCGAAAATTTGCTGAGTAACGCCTCGTCAAAGGTTTAACCCCCCTCGACATTAGCAAGGCAAAGCGGTCATAAGTCTTGCTGTCTAAGCGCGATTGCTAAATCCCGACAAATAGATACTTCGAAGTAGAACACTAATGCTACCTCATTGATAGTCGAGTGGCGCCAATCTAAGATTCTGCGTACAGCAGAGCTTTCGTTCGACCTGTTCTGGCAGGGAGCAGTTTGAAACTCAGTTTGAGAAGCATGTAGCATGTGACGAGGCATTGCGACTTCGCATGCAGACTAATTCAGACGAAGGGAAGACTATTATTATGGTCCTATTTAATGTCTACGGGTCGTGTGCAATATCTTCTGGAGGTGCACACGAAGCTACCGCTGACCAGAACGCGAAGGCATCATGACGTTGCCCGGCAACTTGCCCATATCAATAGGAACAGCCTCAAAAATACTCGCGCATACCAAAACTGCGAGATTCGCCACACCAAAGCAATGGCTGTGAGCACAAGACCTTTGTGAGATCGTGCGAGGAAGTGGATCAGTCCAATTATACGAGGACAATCGTGTTAGTACAGCTGCATAAGCATGCAACACCAGCTAAAATAAAGCACAAAACGCGAACAGCACGCCTGCATGAGCTGCAGCACGACCTCGTTGCTGCCTTGGCAATGGTCAACCACTTTCAGTTTTACTGACATTTTCTCAAGCAAGGTCCGGTAGCGGAACTTTCCTGCGACTTCAGCCTTGAGCCTCCAGCCAACAATATGCAGGCCAACATGATGAAGACCTCGCACGCTTCGAATGAGATGCTCAATGAATCGGAGCCTGTGTACGGCCACCCGTTCATGTGCAGCGACTTGGCAACGGATACATTCCCGCAGCACTCGGTGCCAGCTCGCGTGGCTCACCAAATGATCAAGGACGAACTTGCGCTTGATGGCAACCCCAGTATGAATCTGGCATCTTTCGTGACAACGTACATGGAACGCGAGGCAGAAGAGCTTATGATCGAGGGACTCCGCAAGAACTACATCGATTTGGACCAGTATCCGCAGACAGCGGAGATTCACAACCGCTGCGTTCAAATGCTTGCCAACCTGTACCATGCTCCTCTCGAAGAAGGCGCCAAAGCCACTGGTACGGGCTGCATTGGCTCCTCTGAGGCGATCATGCTGGCTGGTCTTGCCATGAAGCGTAAGTGGAAAGATCACCGCATCGCCGCTGGGCTGTCGTATGAGAAGCCGAACATGGTGTTTGGCTCCAATGTCCAGGTTTGCTGGCACAAGATGTGCAAGTATTTTGAAATCGAAATCCGCGAAGCCGACGTATCTCCCGACTGCCTCGTTCTGACAGCACAACGAGCACGCCCTCTGCTGGATGAAAACACAATCGGCGTGGGTGCGATTTTGGGAAGTACTTTCAACGGCGAGTACGAAGACATCAAGGGAATCCACGACATGTTGGTCGAAGAGAACGAGAAGAACGGGTGGCAAATCCCGCTTCACGTGGATGCAGCTAGTGGGGGCTTCATCGCTCCTTTCATTTCGCCAGACCTCTTGTGGGACTTCAGGTTGCCGAACGTGAAGTCGATCAACGTCAGCGGGCACAAGTTCGGGCTCGTATACGCTGGAATGGGCTGGGCGATCTGGCGTGAGAAGGAAGACCTTCCCGAAGACTTGGTGTTCCACGTCAATTACCTGGGTGGAGACCAGTCATCGTTCACGCTCAACTTTTCCAAGGGTGCCGGCAACGTCGTGGCACAGTACTATAATTTGCTGCGGTTCGGCTTCGAGGGCTACCGTCGTATCATGGAGGCTAGCATGGAAAATGCTGCCTTCCTCCGCAAAGCTCTGGAATCTACAGATCTTTTCCACATTGTTGACAAGGCCCACATGCCTCTAGTTGCATTTGCGCTCAAGGATTCGTCCAGCTACTCCTGCTTCGACATCCAGGAGAAGCTCAAGGCCCGTGGCTGGATCGTCCCGGCATACACGTGCTCGAAGGGAGCAGAATCTTTGACAATTATGCGCGTAGTCGTCAAGCAGAACTTCTCGTGCCAAATGGCTAAGATGCTCGTGCAGGACATTCTGCACGCAGTTACAGCTCTGGAGCAGCACTCGCGCCAACTGCTCGTTTCTCCAGCTAAAACGAGTATGGCCGCGAGTAGTGTTGCGGTTCACCCGATGCCAGCCGTTGTCAAGATCAAGCACACGAAGCTTGGATCCAACAAGGCTGGAAATGCTAAGGGCCCCAGGCATTTTACGCACCTTAAGCTGTGCATCTAAACCCTTTTAAACAACCTCGGTACAATATACAACCAATAACAGTACAGTCGTCATTCTCGCTCACTTTGCCGTCGCCACGGTGCTCGCCCACGACTTACGGTCGTATTTGCTGATCGGAAAACGTCAACATTACTGAACGGAAGCAAGGTGGTACAACAATCGACAGTCTCGTCATGACACAAGTCAGTCGACCACCAAGAAACAACCAAACACAGTGGCGAATAGTTAAACGTGCTGGTGCTTTGATTGAAGATTGATACCAAGCCTCTCAGCTGAAACTTACGATGCGTGATACGACAAGCGCGAACTACTACACCTTGTTGGACACGCGCGAGCTCATGAGGTTTTCGCGGAATTCCTTGGCAGACAAGGGACCGTTGCCCACCTCCAGGCGAGGCTTCACGCGGTAGAAGAAGTACAAGGCGCCAATGATGAAGTAGCCAATAGCCACCAGCACCGAAGCCAGGAACACATAGCTCGAGGTGCCGCTGTAAATGATTGACACCAACGAGAATATGCACAGGATAATGCAAACCACGGCGCCTGGGATACCGAACGGGCTCTTGTACGGACGTGGACGCTCGGGTTCACGTACGCGCAGCATAATGAATGCAGTCAGCTGGAACAGGTACGACACGATCGCACCGATCAACGCCAAGTTGATCAGCACGGAGCCGAGACGCGTGTCGCCGATCGCAAAGTGAAGTACAATGACCAGCACCAGAGCGATGAGACTACCAGCGATTAACGACACGTAGGTCGTTCCGCGCGTCGGGTGCAGCTTTGTCAAGATGTGCGGGAGGTATCCGTCGCAGGCGATAGCGTACAGCAGCTTGCCCATGCAGAAGACGAACGAGTGGAAGCTCGAGATGAGTCCTACAATCAGAATCCACGTGAAGCCCGAGGTGGTGCTGTTGTCTCCGAACACAGTCTGGTATCCAGCAAGCAGCGGCGACGTGTTCACGTAAATCTCGTCAGCGCCAGGGCTGATCATCGAGTTGAAGATGACAGTGCAGAACGAGATCGCAATCAGCGTGATGATCGACGTCAGCAGACCGCGCGGCATGTTCTTGGTCGGCTCGATGGTCTCGTCGATAGCGAGCGGCAGCTCCTCAATGCCGAGGTAGAACCACAGCGTGAAGGACGCGCCCTGGAGGACGCCGTCCCAGCCCTTGTAGTTCCAGTCGCGGTCGACCACCCAGTCCTGGTACGAGATCTTGGTGGCGGCACCGATGTAGAACACCAGCAGCACGATCACCGACATGACGGTAGCCGCCGCCTGCACGCGGAAGGTCATCTCCACGCCCATGACGTTTAGCGTGACGAAGAGGACGTAGCACACGACCCACCAGATCGGGCCGAAGTCCTGGCTGACGCCAATGATCTCGGCGAAGTACGAGCCGATGCCGGTGGCCGCGACACCCGTGGTGACCACCACCTTCAGGCACTCGGCAATGCCGGCGAAGAAGGCCGCGGTCTTGCCGATGCCGTGCAGTGCGAAGACGTACGGACCTCCACCGTGTGGCACGGTGGCCGACAGCTCGGCGATCGAGAACGACAGCAGCACGTACTGCACCGTGACCACGGCCAGCAGAATCAACAGCCCGTCGAAGCCTGCGACCAGCGCCGCCTGCCAGCCGAAGAAGTCTCCGCTGATGACGGCGCCCACGCCCAGCGCCCAGAGGTGCGGCGTCTTGGCGTAGCGGTGGGGGCCCTCCACCTCCACGGCGGGGCCGTTGACGCTCAAATTGGAGCGCGTGCTCATGCTCAACGAACGGGGTGCACAGCACGAGGCAAGTCGGGGAGTGACCGACGCAGGAAGCTGAAGCAGTGCACGACGGTAGTTGACCCCGGCACAGATGGCTACACGATTCAAAAGCCGCAATGTGCACGTCCCGCAGATCACTTTTCAAATCGGCAAGAACTGCAATGCGCGCAGAGAGCGGGCGCGAAGGGTGGCGATTGGCCCGTTTGAATGCGTATCACGGACTGGATTGGCCGATGCGGCCGCATGTTTGAAAAAGCCGGAGCACGGGTCAAAGGGGAGGCTGCTGATCGCCGACGCGCCCTGCGTGGCGCCGTGTGCAACGACTGCACTTCAACGCCTCCAGCGGCTCCGGGCTGCGACTTGGGGCTCTTCGCTGCAGACGCCAAGCGGTATAAGAGTCTTCTGTCGCTTTCGGTGCAGGTGGCACCGCGCGGCATGTGGTGATCGGAGCTCGAAAGGGCGACTTGAAAGCGTGCAGGACTCATCGGTCTGCAAGCATGAGCCGGACGCTGCGTCGGTGCTCGTCACTGCCGGAAGAGTTTCACCGTGGCCGTGAGTCGACGGATGGGCGGACCGGATCTCCTACTGCGGTGATGCGCTTATCGCTCATTTGTCACGGGAGACGCCGTTTCGGAAGGCAACGGCCGCCGTTGCGGCGCGGGTCTTTTGGCGGGTGACTTGGACTGATACAGGTACAGTGTGTAGGTGATGTTCTCGAGGTCCTCTGGACTGAGATCACAGCGCCAAAACGGTGCATAACCTTCCGTGCTTGCATGCAGCTTCGTGTAGATGACGACGACGTGGCAGTGCGCGGAAGCCCGAACTGGGCACCAGAACGCTAGTCGACCGCGCCGTCGCATGTGAATGAAAGGCGTTACATGCAGCACCGACACTTTCGCTAGTTGCACTGGGCATGACGGCGCTGGCAAGGTTACTGTATCTTCTTGAAGGAAGAAATCATTTCATGGAATTGAAGAGATAAGTCGGAAAAATAGTCTGCTCTTCGAGTGTGATGAGAAGAACGCTAGCCCCACCTACTACTGTAGTATCATGCTTGTTCATTTTGCAGTGAGGCTGACACATCGTGTAACTACTACGTGGTACATATGAAACGAGAAACGAACTTTATTTCAAGCAACAGTATAAAATCCACAATCAAACATTTTAGCGTTGATAGCACGAAGGATCAGCTAAGACTCTAGCCTTCGGTTCATTATTTTGTACATGTAGCACCAAATGCACAGCAAACACAACTACAGTACAACAACTATCCGCGTCATTCAGGAACAAGTGAAACATGGTAGACGCGTTGATTTTGAAAGATCAAGACCTCTGAAATACTTAACGACTCACACGACTAAAAACCGACTTCGCTCTACATGCAGTCTAGGAACCAGCGTGTGGTCTCTACCTGCGCTAATGGATCGCACCACGAGGCCCTGGCGCTCTACTTACACCTTGTTGGACACGCGCGAGCTCATGAGGTTTTCCCTGAACTCCTTAGCAGACACAAGGCCGTTGCCAATCTCCAGGCGAGGCTTCACACGGTATACGAAGTACACGGCACCGAGCGCAAAGTAGCCAACAGCCACCAGCACCGAAGCCAGGAACACGTAGCTCGAGGTACCGCTGTAAATGATGGATACCAACGAGAATATGCACAGGATAATGCAAACCACGGCGCCGGGGATACCAAAAGGGCTCTTGTACGGACGAGGGCGCTCAGGTTCCCGGATACGCAGCATGATGAACGACGTGAGCTGGAACAGGTACGACACGATGGCTCCAATGAGCGAGAGGTTGATCATCACTGAAGAAAGGCGAGTGTCGCCGATGGCATAGTGCAGCACAATCACTAACACCAGAGCAATGATGCTTCCCGTGATGAGAGCAACGTGGGTTGTTCCACGCGTCGGGTGCAGCTTGGTCAACATCTGCGGGAGGTATCCGTCGCAGGCAATAGCGTACAGCAGCTTGCCCATGCAGAAGACGAACGAGTGGAAGCTCGAGATGAGTCCTACAATCAGAATCCACGTGAAGCCCGAGGTGGTGCTGTTGTCACCGAAAATCGTCTTGTATCCTGTCAGCAGGGGTGACGAGTTGACGTACATCTGATCGGCGCCAGGGCTGATCATTGAGCTGAAAAGCACCGTGCAGAACGACACTACAATTAGCGTAGCGATCGAAGCAAAGAGGCCACGCGGCATGTTCTTGGTCGGCTCAATAGTTTCGTCAATTGCAAGCGGAAGCTCCTCAATGCCAAGATAGAACCACAGCGTGAAGGACGCGCCCTCCAGAATTCCGTCCCAGCCGTTGTAGTTCCAGTTGCGGTCAACAACCCACTGCTGGTAGTCGACCTTGGTAGCCGCACCGATGTAGAACACCAGCAGCAGGAACACCGAAATGACCGTCACCACCACCTGCACGCGGAACGTCATTTCGACACCGACAATGTTTAGCGTCACGAAGATGATGTAGCAGGCGATCCACCAGATTGGTCCATACTCGGCGTCAACTCCAACGAGTTCGGCGAAGTACGAGGCGATACCGGTGGCGGCAACGGCAGTCGTCACAACAACCTTGAGGCATTCAGCAATGCCGGCGAAGAAGGCCGCCGTCTTACCAATACCGTGCAGTGCGAAGACGTACGGGCCTCCACCGTGCGGCACGGTGGCCGACAGCTCGGCGATCGAGAACGATAGCAGCACGTACTGCACCGTGACGATCGAGAGCAGAATCAACAGACCGTCAAAGCCCGCGACCAGCGACGACTGCCAGCCGAAGAAGTCACCACTGATGACAGTGCCCACACCCAGAGCCCAGAGGTGCGGCGTCTTGGCATACCGCTTGATGCCCTCGCCCTCGATGGCTGGGCCGTTGATACTCAAGTTCGAGATGCGGTTCATCTGGGACAACTGCTTGGAACGAGGTCGGCGGAGGTTTCGGAAGTGGTTCGTTGCAGTACGCAGTAAATTGCAAAGTGAGCGGTGGAGACGGCCATTCTTTTGCAGCCCAAGTCGGTCGTCTTAGGACTTCTAGGTCAACGACCTCTCCAGCCTCCTGCGCAGCGGCAGGACGGGCCAAGATGCAGCTGGATGTCCTCCGGCGCGCAAAACGACCAATGTGCGAGCGTACGCGGCGACTGCAACCGGTTCAACGTGGGGCCCGCAGACCGGGTGGTCATTGGCCGTCCCGGGCGCGTCGGCACTGCAAACCAGGCAGCGGTATCAGCTCGCAATGCAAAAACCGCGCGAAGACAAACCGAGATTAAAAATGCTGATCTTCTCTCCCTACATGTAGGCTACATGCCGCCTTCAACGCGGGAGGCATTGTGACGACACGCTGGTGTCCCATTCATACGTCTCAGCATTTTGCAGCGGAGCCCCAGCGCTGCAGTTTTCGCTGCTGAAGCTGAGCCTCACAATGAGCCCGTCTCACCCCGTTTTTTAGCTGCCACTTCAGCCTTGCGCAGAAACGGGCGAGATGCCGGTGCACCGAATTCCCCTTAAGCTTACGACGCTGACCGCCCCGAAACGTGGTCCAGCTTTGGGCAATGCAAGAAACTAAAGCAACAGCATCTCGTGGATTCAAATAAACTCGTTGTAGTAGCTACCCCTTTCTTACGTATACGTCGCACTCTTTGGAGATTTTCGGCTTCGGAGCTCGTGCGCAGATCACTTTCGGTAGCTGAGCTCAGACACCGGCACGCACTGCAGGAAGCGCAAGGTCCTCGATCAGAGCCGGGCGTCTTGGAGACATACGGACCGCCGGGGGGGATGCTTGGAACGGAGATGCTCCGCGGACTCAGCCGAGCATGCCGAGCGTCGGGTCAGAGCAAGTTTGGATGCCAAGTGTTCATGTACATGTAGTTCTGTGAGTTTCCGCGTTCGTCTGCACCGCGGCCGCTTCAACAGAGTGGTGCTGCAACTTGCAGCTCCGCGGCACGGCTCCAGCCGCAATTGATTCGCAAGGTGCGAGTGACTCGGCGAGTCCGGCCGAGTTCGGTGCAACTTCCATTTAGAGAGCGCATCCCGGTCCGTGCACACACTGAAGTGCTGCCCATCAACGAGAAGCTTCAGCAAAGCGCATCCCAGTGTTACATTAGGGCAATTCTGGTGCAGTTGACAGGATGATCACGTGAGCCGAGGCACATGCGCTGAGGCGCGACCTCCTCGAAGACACAGGACCGGAAAATATCGCGCTGGAAGCGGAGACTGGGGGCGCCGAACTATATGCTCGCTTCGCCGCCTGGCGACAATCTTCCGCCGGTGGGGTGATGACGAGTGTCGGCGCAGCACTATTTGGCCCGTCCTTGAGAACTGTTCAACCAAAGAGTTCAAGCTGCGAGCGTACGCAGCGGTCAAGCTGCATCAAGTTTGCCAGATTGGACGGATTCATCTGTCGCGGACGGGGCAGCGCGGAGCAGGATAATCATGTTGTTTGGAACCAGGATCGAGCCCTAGCAAACTCGTGTCGTGGGCTATGACTCGTAGCTTTACTGTATCATTTTTCATTTGATATTTCGACGGCACCACGAGTACACTGTAGCTGCTACATGTACATGTAGGCGCTTTCTGCTCATGACGATAAACTACTTACTGGTATCCTTGCGCAACTGCTGCTGCTTGGGCCACTTCGACGTCGAAGTTGCAAGGCGGTGACGGCGACCGACGCGATACCTCCAGAGACCAGGCTCATGGGCGGAAGCTCGCTTCTCTGTAGTCTGGGAGCGTACGGCTAGAGCTCAACAATACATGATGAAGGTTGAATGATGTCTATCAGCGAAAGCGACATGACGCTTGACCAATCGGCTCAGACCTGGTGGTGGAGTACAGGTTGCGGATTGGCTCATGGTGGCCGTGACACGCTTGCTCGAGGAAATGATGCAGTAAAGATGCGAATGAGTGTTTGCGCTTGAAGCGTTTCTATCTTCTGCCTGCATGCGTCGCAACATCACTCGCACACAAAATGTGTTCTTCCTCCTGCTGCCAGCTGCCCAGGTTCATAGTCCCAATACATGTATTCTCCAACTTGAAATTACACTTGGCACCAATAGCTTACAATGATCGAGTAAAAACGACTCTTGTGCTTCGACCACGGTCCCACACGCTGGTCAGCCAGCACCACGATCAGCGAACACGTTCCGATTGCTGTAAACAGTTTTAATCTTTGTGTCTCGTCACTGAGAGCAATGCTGCTAAGGTTACAATAAACGCTCCAATCCAGGTGCAGTTTTCCGACTGCTGTTGGCACATTTCAAGACTCAAACACTTACGCGACGTTGAAGAAACAATCATTAGTGTATTGTATGGATAATCATAACGTAACTCTACAGACTCGAGCTACGCTGATATAGCGCACATGCTCAGCAGTTGTTGCTACAATGGCTTAACAACGATCATTAGACCTTTGATGAGGCACTGCTCAAGAGGTTTTCGCGCAATTTCGGCGTCGGGGCCGCTTCAATTCGCGGTTGAACCCGCATGAAGAAGTACGTAGCACCGATCGCAAAGTATAGAATGGCAACAATGATAGACGCCAGGAATTCGAAACTTGACGTACCGCTATAAATGATCGAAACCATGCCAGCTACACATAAAGCCATAGATATCACTGCACCAGCAATACCGAAAGGACTGCGGTAGGGGCGTGGCCGGTTCGGTTCCTTGATACGCAGTCGAATAAATGAGGTCAGCTGGAACGAGTACGAAGTGACGGCACCGATAAGCGCAAGATTGATCATCACTGAACCGAGACGGGTATCACCGATGATGTAGTGCAAGATAAGCACAACAAGAAAGCCGATTGAGCTACCAGTGATAAGTGAGACATACATGGTGCCACGCGTTGGGTGGAGTCTCGTCAGAATCTGCGGCAAATATCCATCGCGTGCAATAGCATACAGCAATTGACCCATGCAGAAAACGAAGGAGTGGAAGCTCGCAATAAGTCCAAGGATCAACATCCACGAGAAGCCCGACGTCGTGCTGTTGTCACCAAACACGCTCTGATATCCCGTCAGTAGCGGCGACGAGCTGCTGTAGATCTCGTCGGCGCCGGGGGAAATCATCGAGTTGAAAACGACGGTGCAGAAGGCCAACACGACCAGGGTAGAGATCGACGTCATCAGACCAATTGGCATGTTCCGCTCCGGGTTGACGGTAACCTCGACGGCAAGCGGGAGCTCCTCAATGCCTAGATAGAACCACAGCGCGAACGAATAGCCCTTAACCGCTCCATCCCATCCATTGGGGTACTGCCAGTTGCGGTCCGCCACCCACTCGCTGTACGACACCTTGGTGGCGGCCCCAACGTAAAACACCAGCAAGATGATGACCGACACGACCGTCGTGACGGCCTGCACGCGGAAGGTCATCTCGACGCCCACGATGTTGAGCGAGACGAAGAGGACGTAGAAGACTGCCCACCAGATCGGGCCGTAGTCGG